>PVJL010012105.1:0-39027 GCA_004026885.1 Lyroderma lyra
AGATGAAATATTGCCATTTGCAACAAAATGGATGGACCTGGAGATCATCATGCTTAGTGAAATAAGCCAGACAGAAAAAACAAAGAACTGTATGACTTCACTCATATGCGGAATATAAAACTGAAAGCAAAGAAAAAAAGAAATGAAGAAACAAATAACCCATGGACACAATCAATAGTTTAATGTTTATTTGGGGATGAGTGGGTTGGGGAGGGGAGAAAGGGGAGGGGGTGGTAGAGGAGTGGGGGAAGCTAAATATAAGGAGATGGATAGAGAAGTCACATTAGGTGGTGAACTGATTATACATCAAGTTGACAATGCACTGTAGAATTGTATACCTTACCTATGTAATCCTTGCTAACAGATGTCCCCCCAATAAAAAAATAACTAAATAAATAAAAACAAAATTTGAAAATCAAACCCCTCCCCCAAAAAAGAACCAGTTCTTTGTAGCATTAATTTTTCCTATTGTCTTTCTGTTCTCAATTTCATTTAGGTCTGCTTTAATTTTTATTACTTCTTTTGTTCTGTTGACTTTTTTTCTGTTCTTTTTCTAGTTCTTTAAGATGGGATGTTATGTTTACTTGTGATTTTTCTTATTTCTTAAGATAGGCTATAATGATAGAAATTACCCTTTTATTACTGCTTTCACTCTGACCCAATAATTTTGATATGTTGAATTTTCATTTTTATTAATTTCTATATATTTTAAATCTCCTCTTCTATTTATTCTTTGATCCAATCATTTTAAAATAAGATGTTGTTTAATCTCCATGTCTATGTCTTTTTTTCTTCTTTCCTTTACATTCGATCTCTAATTTCAGAGCTTTGTGGTCTGAGAATACAGTTGGTATTATTTCGATCTTTGTGAATTTTCTGAGGATACTTTTGTGTCCCAGTATGTGATATATCCTTGATAATGTTCCATGTGCACTAGAAAAGAAAATATAGCCTCTTTTTGCTGGATGAAGTGTCCTGTAAGTGTCAATTATGTCCAGTTGCTTTAATGTGTCATTTAGACTGATATTTTCTTATTTATTTTCTGTTTGGATGATCTGTCCATGGCTGTTAAGGGGGTGTTTAGGTATCCTACAATAATTGTACTTTGTCAGTTTCTCTTTTCAGATCTGTTAGCAGTTGCTTTATATTTTTTGTGCTTTTTGATTGGAAGCATATATCTTAATGAGTAACAAGTCTTCCTGTTGTTGTATTGTGTCTTTTATCACTATGTCATATCCATCTTTGTCTCCTGTTATCTGTTTTAACCTGAAATTTGTTTTGTCCGATATCAGTATGGTTATTCCTGCTTTTCTCTGGTTGCCATTTGCTTGGAGTATTGTTTTTCATCCTTTCACTCTGAGTCTGCATTTGTCCTTATGGTGGAGGTGTGTCTCTTGGAGACAGCACATGGATGGGTTTTGTTTATTAATCCAGTCTTCTACTCTATGTCCATTCAGTTCCTTCAGTCCAGTGAGTTCAGCCCATTAGCATTTTGAGTGGTGATTGATATATGAAGATTTCCTATGGCCATTACTTTCTTTTCTCATAATTTTTAAATATTTTTTTTGCTGTTGTTGATGTCCCAACTCTATTCCATTTATCCTGATGGTTTTTTTTAGGTTGAAGGGCCTTCTTCAGTATTTCTTGAAGTGCCTGTCTCATGCTGGCAAACTATTTCATCTTCTGTGTGTCTGAGAAGGTCTTTATTTCTCCTTCATATCTGAAGGATAATTCTGCTGGATAATTTATTCTTGGCTAGAAGTTTCTCTCTTTTAGTATTTTGAATATTTGATTCTATTCCTTCCTGGCTTGTAGAGTTTGCTGAGAAGTATGATGCTAGCCTGCTGAGTTTTCCTCTAAAGATTATAATTCTTTTTCCCCTGGATGCCTTTTGACATCTTCAGTACAATATGTCTTGGAGAAGATCTGCTAGGGTCCAGGGATCTAGGGGACCTATTTTATTCTTGTATTTGGGATTCCAGGTCTTTCCATGGGTTTGGAAAGTTCTCATCTTTTATTTTTTTGAGTATGCTTCCTGTAGGGTGCTTAGATCCTTCTTGTAATCCTATTATCCTGATATTGTTCTTCCTCATGGAGTCAGATAGTTCACGCAGAGTTCTTTCAATCCTTTTGGTTCTGTATTGCTTATCTTTCTCTTTCTGAGATGTTTCCATATTCTGATCTTCAATATCACTAATTCTTTCCTCTGGTTGGCCCTGTTGCCTATGGCAGTTATTTCATTTCTTACTTCTTTTATTATATTATTTATCTCTTGAATTTTCATTTTGTTCTTTCTTGTAGTTTAAATATTTTTGTTAAGTTGTTTTCTTTGTCCATAGATTTCCTTTCTGAGGTTATTTATCTCATCTATGGTGTCCTGCCAGTATGTTTTCATTTCTCTCAGAGCGTTTAGAATGGCTACATTATATTTTCTATCTCTTAGTTAATACATTTCTAAGTCTATAAGGTCATTTTCTGGAGATTTTTTATCTTTTTTCTGAGCTGCTTTGAATTCTAAGGTATTTACATTGTCTGTTGTGTTCTTCTTTGACATGAGGGCTTTATTTTCAGCAGACCCTAGGAGCTCTCTTTCTTTGTTGAATTAGTATTGTTCTGGTGTCTTGCTGTAGAGCAGACACTAGGGCATGCTGAGGGACAAATTTTGGGAGATAGAAGTGTTTAAGCCATATCTCTGGTCTCCAGCAGTGTTTTGGGGGCAGGGCATGTCAATCCACACTCTCTCCACTTCTAGTAGTTCACTGGGGAGGTTACGAGAGATGGGGGCTATCAACAAAATGCAAGCTGGGGCAACTCCACTTCCTGTGTTTCATTGAGAAAGCAAGGGGAGATAGGAGAGGCTAGTGGGATGCAGGCTGAGACTGCTCACGTTAATCATGGTGAATGTTGTCAAATCCACCTTTGCCCCTTGTCCAGTGTTTTACCCTGGCCCTGTTTCAGCAATTTGTTTCCATGGCAACTGCTCAGGGCAGAGTTTGTGAATGTGAGCCATGTCCTGAGAGCCACAGGTTGTGCAAGGGAGCTGCACAAGAGTGCCAGGTTCATGCATGCCATGTGCCATGGGAGGGAACCCTGGGAGGGCACCCTGGGAGGGCACTGGGTGCATTCCCCCTACAGGCCAAGAGCTGAGGGCCACTCGAGAGTGGGGAATGCATGTGCCAGGTCTGGGAGCTGAGGGCCATGTGAGGGTGCCAGGTGTGTGTGCACTGCAGGCTGGGAGCCTTGGGCTGCATGAGGGTGTCATGTGAGAGCGTTGGAGTCACACATGCCCTGGGCAAGGAGCCAAGGGCTGAGCAAGGGCTTTGTGCATATAGGTCATGAGCAGGCTGGGAGCCAAGGTGCTGTATTTGAAACTCTAGGGCAGTTCAGAATCCTCACTTAGCTTTCTTGCTACTCAGAGTTCACAACTTTGCTACCACACTTTGTCCCTAACACACTACTTTTAGGTCCAGCTCTCTCACGGTCTCCCTGCATTCCACTACTCTGGCCTCCACTCTTGTCACCGCTTGCCCTCTCCCTTCTCCTGTATCATGCTGATCGCTTATTTCTTTCTAGTTCTTTCTGTTAGCAGTGGTGGGATTGGGTGGTGCTTTTTCTATGTTCCCTTCTTCATCTACCATTCACCACTTTTCCTCTAACTTTAGGTTTTTTTTGCAATGCATGGATTTCTCAGTTGTCACTATGCCACTCAGGGTTTCTCTTGTTGACTCCTAGCCAGCCATTTAATTGTGTTTTTTAAGAGAGTTTGTAGGAACCACTTCTCTGGTTGCCATCTTGCCACAATCTCACTTTAACATTTCTTATAATACTGGTTTGGTGATAATGAACTCCTTCAGCTTTTTCTGGTCTGGGAAGCTCTTTAATCTGTACTTCAATTCTAAATGATAGCTTTGCTGGGTAGAGTAATATAAGTTGTAAGTCCTTGCTATCCATCACTTTGAATATTTTGTGCCAATCCCTTCTGGCTTGCAAAGTTTCTTTTGAGAAATCATTTGACAGTCTTATGGGAGCTCCCTTCTAAGTGAATAACTGCTTTTCTTTTGCTACTTTTAAGATTCTTTTTTTGTCTTTAACCTTTGGCATTTTAATTATGATGTATCTTGCTATGGATCCCTTTGGTTTCATCTTATTTGGAACTCTCTATGCTTCCTTGGCTTGTATATCTATTTCCTTCACCAGGGTAGGTAAATTTTTCCACCATTATTTTTTCTATAGGTTTTCAATTGCCTCTCTGCATTCTGGTACCCCTATGATGCAAATGCTGGTACTTTTGATCATATTTATTATTTATTTTTCTGTTCTAATTGGATCTTTTCTCCTACCTTATCTTCTAAATTGCTGATTTGGCCTTCTGCTTCATCTAATCTACTGTTGATTCTCTCTAAGCAGGGATGTTCAATCTTTTGATTTCCCTGGGCTACACTGGAAAAAGAAGAATTATTTTGGGCCACACATAAAATACACTAACACTAACAATAGCTGATGAGATAAGCAAACACACAAACAAATAAAAGGTTGCACAAAAATCTCATACTGTTTTCAGAAAGTGTTGGGCCTCATTCAAAGCCATCCTTGGTTGTATGTGGTCTGTACACCATGGGTTGGAAAAGCTTGTTCTAATAAATTCTTCATTTCAGTTACTGTAGTTTTTATTTCTCACTGGTTCATTTTTTATGTTTTCTATCTTTATTGTTATGTTTCCTATCTCTTTGTTGAAGTTCTCTGTAAGATCACGAAGCACTTTTTTAACCAGTGTTTTAAACTTTGTGTCTGGCAGATTGCTTGTCTCCATTTTATTTAGCTATTTGTCTGGATCATTGTTCTGTTTTTTATTTGGGATATGATTTTTATCTCTCCACGACTGCCTCCATGTCTTTGTTTCTATGTATTAGTAAGGGCTGCCAAATCTTTTGGTCTTAATAGAGTGACTTTATATTGTAGGTGTTCTGTTAGACTCAGTGGTGTAATTTCCCTGGTTACCTGAACCGGGTACTCCAGGTGTGTCCATTGTGTCAAATGTGTGTGCCCTCCTATTGTAGTTGAGACTTGGTTGCTGTTTGTACATCAGTCAGAGAGATAGACCCTCTGGCAGATGGGTTGTAAGAATTGGCTATGACTAAGTGGAAGAGCTGACCCTACAGAACAGGATTGACTGCCCAGTCTGCTCTTTGGGTGTGTCAGTTTTGGAGGCAGCTGGGTGATGTTCTAGCTGGTCAGAAGCTGGCCTCTTGAAAAGGGCCCCAACACAGGACAAGTTGAACCACAGTGTGTTCCTCTGGCATGGGCCACAAAGCAGTCCACAGATAGCCTTCACCTGTGCTGAACTTGAAGGTGCCTTGAGAGGCCAAGCCATGAACCAAAGCTGGTTGCCACTAGTGCTGGGCTTGGGGCTGCTTAGATATGCTGTGCCAGATGATGATTGTTAGGATTTTGAGAGATTTTATCAAAGTCTACAGCATGAGTCAAGACAGTCTATTTGTATGGAAAAGCCACAGGAAGTGACTTGGGTGGGTCTGAAAGTTGAGTAGGGTGCATGTTCAGGGAATCACCAGGGTGGCAAAGCAGATGAACAGAGCTAGCCATATTGATGGAAACTCAGAGATGGTGATGCCCACATCTTCACACCAGGAGCTGGGAGGGGTCAACAAAAAACAATGGATTCTGCCAGCAATTCTCTGTAGGAGAAAGCTGGTCCTCCAGCCCTTGCCCTGTAGCCAGACAACTCAGTTCTTCCCCAAATGTCCCTGGCACCTTTCAAGCTGCTGCTCCAGCAGTGAATTTCAGAGAGAGTTTATCATTGAGTAAGTCTGTGTGTGAGCCCTTTAGAGAGAATGCCTTGGAATATAACTTCCCTCCATCTCACTAAGACACAATCTCCACTGATTTTTATAGCTTGAAGTTATAGGGACTTCTCTCCTTAGCTCTGAAACCATGAGCTGGGAAACCTGATCTGGGGCTGGAACCCCTGTATTTTTTTGCAGGGGGTGGTGGGAGAGACCTCTGAAGCCAAGACAGCCTGCAGATTATGAAGTCACTCATGAGCATGGGACCAGCCCACACTGTACCTCTGCTCCTCTTACCAGTCTTGAGGTGGCCCTCTTTATGTGTTCCCAGCCACAGGACTTCCATTCAGCTAGACCTCAGGCAATCCTCAGTGATGGCTGTTCTATAGCTTAGGTGTAATCCTGATTATACCAGTAGAAGAGGCAAGCAAAGCAGCCAACCACTCCACCATCTTGAATGAAAATTACTTAGAATTTTTTAATGCAGTCTTAGTCCACCAGTCATATATACCCAAAATGTTGGGGACAATTCTTCCAAATTCTTCCTAATGCTATTGAGTCAAACAAAAGTATTAGAATAGAATATAATCACCTATAAAACCTAAGCTCTAAGGAGCAGATAAACATATGCCAAAGATGGTGGGTCATATGGTAAGTAAAAAGGAATTTATTCACACAACATTAAAAAGACAAAAAGTCTTGAAAAACTCTTCAGTTAAATAAATATACAATGAAATGAAATGAGAACAGGAAGAAGAGAATAAGTAAGGACAGGAGGGAATGGGAAGAGAAATAAAATGGAGTATAGCATGTAGGAGATGTTATAGTTCTGAAATGCATTCTAAAGGATTTCTGTGCAAAGATAGTGGATTGCATACATATATCTACATTTACTTCATTTTAAATTCCCGCAGAAATAATGAAGAGAATTTATAAATATTTGAAAGTTAGGACATAGGATAAATGAGAGATAAATGATGTACAAATTTTAATCCAAATTTAAAACTTGAGAGCTAAAACAATTTATAGAACAAAAATACCCCAAAGTCTCAGAAATCAGGAGTACTTGGTAATTTTAGGGTGGAGAAAGAAGGAAGGTAGCTAAAATAAGGAAGCTTGACTGCAAGTCCATATAAATGGAGTTAGAGCTGCAGTATTCATTCTGTCCTTCCCTTTGTGTAGCCTGTATGTATGTAAACACAGCACAAGTTGGTGGAAAATTATAGTAAAATTACTTTGGAGGATTGGAATGGGATTGTCCATGTGCTGGGGATGATAGAGGGAAGGAGAGCTAAATTTTAAACCCAAAGTGGAATCTCCTAAAATCAATTCAAGCATATTATTTGAAAATATGGAGGTAAAAGAAAATCAATTAACTAGGAGGAAGAACAGTGGTAGCATCTGAGGAGAAAAAGGAGTGAATACAAACCACTTAAAAATATAGAAGCCTTTCTGACTTTCTAGACTATGTATATGTGTAATTTTGATATAAAGATAATTTAATATATTTGAATAAAATAAAAGCATTTAAATAGGTCATTATTCAATGAAACAAGATATTGTGTTAATCAAGTTGATTAACTAATAAACATAATTTAACAGAAAGTATGATGTTAAGAAAATAAATTGAAGATCTAAAAATACCACTAAAGAACTGATAAATTCATTAGAATAATGAGGAAACAGAATAATAATTTATTTAAAAACCAAATCAGTGACAGAGGAGGTATTTAAAAACAATTCCTTTGGATGCAAAGGAAAAAGGGAGATGGAAGCAATTAGCCAAATAAAATAAAAATGAAGAGCAGGCAGTGGTGATGAAAATAGGAATAATGCTATCCAAAAAATATAGTATAAGAAAACATTTCTGCACCAAAGAGAGGAATAATATAAATGTAAAAAAAAATTATGCTGGCATCAGACTTTATAGTATGATTCAAGGAAAAGCAAATGATGAAAGTTTTAAGAGAAAATCAAACTCAAAAATTTAAGTACCTAGCCAAGCTCTTGTTCACATAATACGTATAACAAGTAACATTTCAAAAGTTTCATGAAATAGGGTAATTCATTTCTTTGAGCTGTTCATGAAGAAACTGTAATGATAAAGATCAGCCACTGAAGCTGGAGTGAAGGGACTAGAGGTGAGCTTCCACCCCTTTAAAGTCAGAACAAAGATGATTCTGCTGAGAAAACTGTGTTAATAGAATGAAGTAGAAATGCTTTAAACTTTGATCAATATAATATTGTTAATAAAGTGAAGAGTTTAGAGGAGAGAATATGAGAGGAAAGATAGGAAGAGATTTCTTCATTGCTCATGACAAGATGATAATGGATCCTGTTCAAAGCTGAATCCTCAGATTAGATATTTTGGTTAAAGAGCACTTCCAGTTTTGTAGAAAATACTGTTACTCCAGGCACACTCAGAGTCAATAATCAGTTTTGTTAATAGCCAGGGAGTGTCTGAAATTACCAGAGCAATTAGTGTGGTTTTCTGTGATTGAATCCCAATAAAAATGTAGTCTCTTCCCTCCCTTAGAATGGGTTCTTCTCATGGACCACCAGTCTGTCTGTCTAAATGTAATTTGGCCTGTCTGTACTGTGGAACCTTCACATTCATCATTATGGTCTTAATATGCCTGAGCCATACTTCAGTTTTCTGCATGGGATTCTGAGTTCTTCCCTAGATGCCTTCATGGCTCCATCGCTCCCTCACTTCCTAACTGGAATGTCATCTTAACCACCCTGTGAAACTGGAAAGCTTTATCCCTACTCCCTCCAGTTCTTCCCACTCACTACTGTCTTCTTTCCCTGCTTTCCAAAACATTTATCATTTTTAATGCAACATGTTTTGCTCATCCTCTTTGTTTATTTGCTCAATAAGTTTGTGTCTCCTCTGTTCATTGCTCTGCCCACCCCTTAGAATACACTTGGCACATACTAGCTGTTCAGTGAATCACTGTTGAATGAAAGTACAGGGAGATAATGGTGGTGGTTCTCACACATTGGAAGAATTCAGTCTTGCTCTGGCCCAGCCAGGACACTCTGTGACATCCATAGTTAGAAACTTGCTCTGCTATAATTTTCAAGTGAAAGACTTTCCCAGTCACTCATTTTACAGTGTTTCCAGCTGCCTGCCATATGTTTCAAAAAATGTTCTCTCCATGTTCATCCACTCTTGCATTTTCTGTAGTTTCTCTTCCCTTTAGTTGATCAACTTGTTAATTTTCAAAATCCAATAGTTCATATTAAGACCATAGGCCTACTTTTGGGAAAAGGTAAAATTTTTATTCATTTAACAAATGTTCTCTAGGCTCTTTGCTTAAAGGATATTTTTTCCCTCTAGCTGGAGGGGCAAAAAAACATGTGGCTGAAGCATATGGTAAAGAGCACAGACAGTATAGCAAATACTGGTTGCCGTCAATGTTCCTTTTGTGACAAAAAAAATTATTAAATGTAAGATCAGTTTTCTGACTCTTTCCCCCACCACTTGGAAAAAGTGCACCTTAGAGGAATATCCTTTTGTTTTGTAAAGCTGAAAGGGCACAGGAATTCAATTTTTAAAAATCTAAGTAATGAAGAAGTAGAAGGAAAAAGAATGTTGAAGAGTGAACCAGGACTCTAAAAAGAGCAAGCTCAGGCTGGAGTGTAAAAAGAATGGGTGAGGATGTTGATGTTTTCCTAAGTTGTGAGATCTGGGGAGAAACACAACTAAAAATAATTTTGAAGACTTTTTTTTTAATGTTTTGAGGCTTACTCCCTATCTGCCTCAACTCTTTCAATCTACATTGAGAATTTTTCTAGCATTTATATTTTTCTTAATTTTAAGATTGGAGTAGGGAAGACCAATTTATAGCAAGACCCCAAACTTAAATACACACAAAGTAACAAATTTATATGTAAAATTGAAAGAAATTGCTGAGAAAATGGCTGTGGAAGTAAATATGAGAGGATGACCAAGATGACACTCATGTTTTTAGCTAGACTATGACGGGGAGAAGAAAAGTGGTGACATTGGGACATTATGGTAGAGAACACAGCAGGCATTAATGAGTGCTGTGAAGATTAGTGAGTAGAAAAATGTGATGGTGATAACATTTGGATTATTTTGGTGGTAGCCTATACCCTCTGTTTTGGAGTGAAGAGAGACAAAGCTACACATGTGTATATGTGTGGAAATGTGCATTAGACAAGAAGTATTATTAATGAATTTATAAATTTCTTTCATTTCTCTTAAATATGTAAAATTAGTGTCTTCTTTGGTGTGGTTTTGTTTTGTCTTGGAGTATCAGTTTTTACTAAAGAAACACATCTGTACTTTCACATGGTAAGTCAATACAAAATAGAATTTATAGATTTAAATGCATTTTGAGGCAACTTGTTCAGCACTATGATGCTGCACCACACAACTAACCTCCTGTCTACATTTTTCTCTCCTGTCACAGACTCTGAAAGATCTCTGTCACAGTTCTAGGCAGCATTGGCCACATTTTCCAAAAACAACAGAGAAAAGTACATTATTCTTAACATCTGCCTGTCCTGAGTGAATTACATCAATTTTAATAGATGTCTGAGTTACATGGAGAGCTAGCCTTTGAAGTGAACCAAAAGTGGAATCTTAGGGCCCTGAAGAGGACCTGTTGCCTCTTTAGAATTTTGCTTACCCAAAGGCAATTTTATGTCAGATTCATATCTGTCATATTAAAGCCATTAATTCTGAATAAAATTGTATATTTTCTATTATGGCAATATTCTGTCTATTATTAAACTCTGATAAGGCATCACTCTTACTAACGTACTGCCACATGCTCTATTTTCCCAGCAGAGTGAAATCTTCATCCGCACTGGCAACTTTCCCTCATCCTTACCCCATCTATTACTCTATCCCCATCTGTAGAACATCACTACCCACTTCACCACTTTCGTCACCATCACAACTACCTACTTCACCACCTCTGTAACTGTTGCCACCAACCAACTGCAACACCCTATTACCACCACCATCACCCCTACAACTATCCTTGCCCTCACTATCCACTTCACCACATCCATCACCACCACCAGTACCACCACCACCACAAATCTCACAGGCATCAGCAGATATTCATTGAAACTACTCCTTACTAGGTACTGTGCTAACTTCTTTACATACATGTTCTTTAATTTTAACATAAACTCTCTGTCATATATTATTAATTCAATTTTACCTCAACACCAAGCACAGAGCTTGGCCCATGTAAAATCCTCAATAATATGTATTGGGTGCATTTTAATTTTGCAGATGAGGAAATTAAGACTCAGAGAGGTTAATTAATTTTATGAGTTCAAACAGCTAGTCTTGGGTGGATCCAGAACTCAAAATGATATGTAGTACCTTGCCTTCCTACCATTTAAACTCTCCAAATACCATGCATTTGCTTCTACCTTCCCTCCATTAGAGTGATCTTCCTCCTCTTCTCTGCCAATCAAAATCCTTCCCAGTCTTTTCCATTCTTCAAGTCATAGTGCATATTCTACTTCCTTAGGTTTTTCAAATCTCACCATTCGGAATTACCTCTTCTTACTCTATGGTTTCATGGTGAGTTTGTTGTACTTCTGTTCAATCACTTAAAACATCTATACTGTGTGTAGCAGTTTCTATGCTTGTATCACTCAATAGCATGTCAGAATAGACAATGGTTGTTTTAAAGCTCTTTCAACCTCTTACCTCATTGCATTCTAGGTGTTAAAGAAACATTTGTGAAATTTTGAGAAAGAGAAGACCCAGAGAGAGGGTTTTGACCACAAGAAGGAGCCCCTGACACTTGCTGGGAGAGAAAGGAAGCATCATGGACCAGCTGGCCAGGGAGGGCGCCAAAGACAAACTTTGCATGGTTAACAATAGGCAAAAGGCTGGTCCTGGGTACACACAACATCTTTCATAAATAAAACTGTTTTATTCATAGTAAACCAGAGAGGAAGAAACAACAGGTACTAAAGATGAATACAATCTTGTTAGCCTACTTTTTGATTGAAAACCAATTCTAGATTTTACTTCTTCCTGTTCTATCAAGTGGCCTCTCTGCCCACGTGTAATTTTTACTTTTTAATACCATGTGCACCTGTGGCTTTTGGACTTAATGTTTATGACAGATGGGATGGGCTACACTTGCACCATGTAGTGGGTAGGTTTCCTTCTGTAGCAGTCCATGACACTGTTATCTGTGGCTTGGGCCAGTGGGCATGTGTGTTGGGAAATGCCCCTCTCCTGTCTGCATCTATTGTTCAGCTGCTGTCCTCAAAGTCTAGTGCTCCCAAATTGAATGCACTTATGGCCCATTATTTCCCCTTTTTGCCAGGTCACTGTCCCTCAAAATATACTGCTCAACAGCAAACAAATTAATGGGGATGGGGATATATACCCCCAATGTCAGAATCAGATATGTTCCTACTACTTTTTCAATCTTCCTTTAAGACAATCTTGCTTTAAGACATTTCCTGCTTATTCTTATTTTTCTTTTTAATTCATTTTTATTATTAGACATATTGGGGTGACATCTGTTAGCAAGGATTACATAGGTTTTAGGCATACAATTCTACAGTGCATTGTCAACTTCACGTGTAATAAGTTCACCACCTAATGTGACTTCTCTGTCGATCACCTTATATTTAGCTTCCCCCCGCTCCTCTCCCACTCCCTCCCTTTTCTCCCCTCCCTGACCCACTCATCCCCAAATAAACATTAAACTATTGATTGTGTCTCTGGGTTATTTGTTTGTTCATTTCCTTTTTTCTTTGCTTTCACTTCTATATTCCGCATATGAGTGAAGTCATACAGTTCTTTGTTTTTTCTGTCTGGTTTATTTCACTAAGCATGATGATCTCCAGGTCCATCCATTTTGTTGCAAATGCCAATATTTCATCTTTTCTTATTACTGAGTAATATTCCATTGTGTATATGTACCAGCTTCTTTATCCAGTCATCTGTCGCAGGGCACTTTGGTTGTTTCCATGTTTTGGCCACTGTGAACAGCGCTGCAGTGAACATTGGAGTACATAAGTCTTTGCGGACAAAGGTTTTCAAGTTCTTTGGGTAGATCCCCAGAAGGGGGATTGCTGGGTCAAATGGTAGCTCCATTCCCAATTTTCTGAGGAACCTCCACACTGTCTTCCGCAGTGGTTGTACCAGTTTGCATTCCCACCAGCAGTGTACCAGAGTTCCGATTTCTCAACATCCTCTCCAGCACTTGTTATTCCTTGACTTGTTGATAACAGCCATTCTAACAGGTATGAGGTGATATCTCATTGTGGTTTTGATTTGCATTTCCCTGATAGCTAATGAGGATGAGCATTTTTTCATATGTCTGCTGGCCATTTGTATTTCTTTGTGGGAGAAGTGTCTGTTTAGTTCTTCTAACCACTTTTCAATTGGGTTGTTTGTTTTTTTGTTGTTAAGTCTTATTAGTTCTTTATATATTTTAGATATTAGACCCTATTCTGATGCATTATTTGCAAATATTTTCTCCCATTCAGTTGGCTGTCTCTTTGCCTTGTTGATGGTTTCTTTTGCTGTGCAGAAGCTTTTTAGTTTGATATAGTCCCACCATTTATTTTTGCTTTTACTTCCCTTGCCTTTGAGGACAGGTTCATGAAGTCTTCCTTGAGTTCTAGTTCTATAAGTTTAGTACCAATGTCTTCTTCTATACAGTTTATTGTTGTAGGTCTTATATGAAGGTCTTTAATCCATTTTGAGTTAATTTTTGTATATGGAGAGAGTTCACAGCTCAGGTTCATTCTTTTGCATATGTTTTTCCAGTTTTCCCAGCACCACCTACTAAAGAGGCTGTCTTTTCCCCATTGTATGTTTTTGCTCCTTTATCAAAAATTATTTGTCCATAAATTTGTGGGTTTATTTCTGGGTTTTCCATTCTATTCCATGGTCTATATTTCTGTTCTTCTGTCAGTACCAAGCTGTTTTGACTATTGATGCTTTGTAATACAAAAAGAAGTCAGGAAGTGTAATGCCACCAGTCTCATTCTTTTTATGTCGTATTGCTTTGGCAATTCGAGGTCTTTCCTGGTTCCATGTAAATCTAATAATTCTTTTATCTATTTCATGAAAGTATGATTGTGAGATTTTGATGGGTATTGCATTAAATCTGTAGATTGCTTTAGGCAGAATGGCCATTTTAACAATGTTAAGTCTTCCTATCCATGAACAGGGGATATTTTTCCACCTCTTAAATTCTGTTCCAATTTCTTTCAAAATTATCTTATAGTTTTCTATGTATAAGTCTGTCACATTCTTTGTTAAGTTAATTCCCAGGTATTTCATTCATTTTGTTGTGATAGCAAAAGGAATTGACTCCCTCATTTCCTTTTCTGAGGATTCATTGTTTGTATAAAGGAATGCTGTTGATTTTTGTACATTGATTTTGTATCCTGTGACTTTAACTATATTCTTTAATTGTTTCTAATAGTTTCCTGGTGGAATCTTCGGAATTTTTTATATAAAAGATCATGTCATCTGCAAATAGTGACAATTTAACCTCTTCTTTTCCAATTTAGATACCTTTGATTCCTTTCTCTAGCCTGAATAATACTATATTAAATAGCAGTGGTGACAGGGGGCATTCCTGTCTTGTTCCTGATTTTAGGGGAATAGGTTTCAGCTTTTCCCCATTCAGTATGAGTTAGCCTAGGGTCTGTCATATATGGCCTTTATTATGTTGAGATATATTCCTTCTATACCTATTTTATTTAGTGTTTTGATCATAAATGGATGTTGTACCTTGTCGAAAGCTTTTTCTGCATCAATTAAAATGACCATATGGTCTTTATCTTTGATTTTGTTTATGTGGTGTATCACACTGATTGATCTTCATATGTTGAACCATCCTTGTGCTCCCGGGATGAATCCCACTTGATCATGATGTATGATCTTTTTGATGCATTGTTGTATTCTGTTTGCTAATGTTTTGTTCAGGATTTTTGCATCTGTGTTCATCAGAGATATTGGTCTATAGTTTTCTTTTTTTGTATTGTCTTTTCCAGGCTTTGGTATTAGGGTCATGTTCATCTCATAGAATGAGTTAGGAAGTATTGCTTCCTTTTCAATTTTTTGGAGGAGTCTGAGGAGGATAGGGGTTAATTATTCTTTGAATGTTTGGTAGAACTTGTTGGTGAAACTGTCTGGTCCAGGGCTTTTGCCTTTAGAGAGATTATGGATAGTCATTTCAATCTCGTTGCTATTAATTGGTCTATTTAGATTATCCAGTTCTTCTTGGTTCAGTCTGGGTAGGCTATAAGTTTCTAGAAACTTGTCCATTTCTTCTATGTTGTTAAATTTTATGGCATAAAGTCCTTCATAATATTTTCTTATAATTCTTTGTATTTCTGTGGTATCAGTGGTAATTTCTCCCCTTTCATTTCTAATTTTGGATACTTGTTTCCTTTCCTTTCGTCCCCTGATTAGTCTTGCCAGAGGTTTGTCAATTTTGTTGAATTTCTCAAAGAACCAGCTCTTCGTTATATTAATTTTTTCTATTGTCCTTCTGTTCTCTAATTGGTTTAGCTCTGCTTTAATTTTTATTATTTCTTTCCTTCTGCTGACTTTGGGTTTTGTCTGCTCTTCTTTTTCGAGTTCTTTAAGATGGGATGCTAAGATGTTTGCTTGTGATTTTTGTTGTTTCTTATGATAGGCCTGTAATGATATAAATTTCCCTCTTATTACCGCTTTCACTGTGTCCCAATAATTCTGATATGTTGTATTTTCATTGTCATTAGTTTCTATATATTTTTTAATCTTCTCTTTTATTTGTTCTTTTATCCAGTCCTTTTTTAATAAGCTCTTGTTTAATCTCCATGTGTATGTGGTTTTCTCTGCTTTCCTTTTACAGTTGATCTCCAATTTCAAAGCTTTGTGATCTGAGAATACACTTGGTGTGATTTCGATCTTCTTGAATTTACTGAGGCTACTTTTGTGTCCCAGCATGTGTTTCTATCCTTGAGAATGTTCCATGCGCACTGGAAAAGAAGGTATACTCTCTCTTTGCTGGATGAAATGTCCTGCAAATGTCAATTATGTCCATTTGCTGTAATATGTCATTTAGAGTTGTTATTTCCTTATTTATTTTCTGTTTGGATGATCTGTCTATGGCTGTTAGCAGGGTGTTTAAGTCTTTCAGTATGATTGTGTATACATCAGTTTCTCCTTTCAAGTCTGTTAGTAGTTTCTTTGTATATTTTGGTGGATCCTGGTTGGGAGCATATATGTTAATTAGTGTGAACTCTTCTTGTTGTTGTATTGTGACTTTTATCGTTATGTAATGTCCATCTTTGTCTTTTACTATCTTTTTTAACTTGAAGTTTATTTCATCAGATATCAGTATGGCCACTCCTGCTTTTCTCTGGTTACCCTTTGCTTGGAATATTGTATCCCATCCTTTCACTCTGAGTCTGTGTTTGTCCTTACAGCTGAGGTGTGTTTCTTGGAGACAGCATATGGATGTGTTCTGTTTTTTAATCCAGTCTGCTACTCTGTGTCTTTTTATTGGTGAGTTCAGTCCATTAACATTTAGAGTCATGATCGATATGTGAGGATTTCCTGTGGCCATTACTTATTTCTTTCTTTGTTTTTTTTGTTTGTTTGTTTGTTTATTTTTGTTTCTTTCTTGTTGCCCCAACCTTTTTCCATTTTTCCTCATGTTTTGTTTCAGGCTAAAGAGCCTCCTTCAGTATTTCTTGGAGTGGTGGCCTCGTGCTGACAAATTCTCTCAGCTTCTGTTTGTCTGAGAAGGTCTTTATTCCACCTTCATATCTGAAAGATAATTTTGCTGGATTAATTTATTCTTGGCTGGAAGTTTCTCCCTTTTGAATATTTGAATATTGGATTCCGCTCTCTCCTGGCTTGTAGAGTTTCTGCTGAGAAATCTGATGCCAGCCTGACGGGTTTTCCTCTAAAGGTTATAGTTCTTTTTTCCCTGGTTGCCTTGAGATTTGTCTTTTTGTCGTTAGTTTTGGACATCTTTAGTACCATGTGTCTTGGAGAAGATCTGTTAGGGTCCAGGTATCTAGGGGACCTGTTTTCTTCTTGAACTTGGGGTTTCAGCTCTTTCCATAGGTTTGGAAAATTCTCATTTATGATTTGTTTGAGTATGCTCTCTGTAGATTGCTCTGCCCCCTTTTCCATTCCTATTATCCTGATGTTTTGTCTCATGGAGTCGGATATTTCTTGCAGAGTTCTTTCAATCCTTTTCATTCTATATTCCCTCTTTTACTCTTTCTGAGCTGTTTCCGTGTTCTGATCTTCACTATCACTAATTCTTTCCTCCATCTGGTTGGTCCTGTTTCCTATGGCAGTTATTTCATTTCTCACTTCTTTTATCATATTATTTATTTCTCGCATTTCTGTCTCAATCTTTCATATGTTTTGATTTTCTTTGTTAAATTGTTCTTTTTGTTCATGGAGTTCCTTTTCTATGTCGTTGATATCCTTTTTTATGTTATTTATCTCAGCTATGGTGTTCTGCAAGTATGTTTTCATTTCTCTCACAGCCTTTAGAATGGCTGCTTTAAATTCTCTGTCACTTAAATCAGACTCTTCCAGGTTTAAGAAGCTGTATTCTCCATAAATTTCATGTTCTTTCTGAGGAGTTTTAGTTTTTAAGGAATTCATCCTGTCTGCTGGGTTCTTCCTCTTTGACATGAGGACTTTATGTTCAGTGCCCAGATTATTGCTTTTGTGGTATCTTGCTGTAGGGCAGACACTAGGTGGCACTGGGGGTCCAGTTTTGGGAGAGAAGGGGTTGTTTATTTCTTGTTTCTGATCTCCTACTGCATTTGGAGGCTAAGCGCATATATCCTGGGGAGAGGCCAAGAAAAGGTGCTCCAAGGGCGGCTCTGCCTTCTGCCCTTTGCTGGGGAATCTGTTCTGAGGCTTGTTTCTGCTGGCTTGGATGAATGCTATCAAATCAGTCTTTTTCCTAGCCCTGATTCAGCATCTGCCTGTCTATGGGCTCATGCTGCTTTCAGAAACCTGGGGTGCATGAGGAAGTGCACACTCCTTAAGTCCAAAGCTGTGGGCCTGGCGTGAGACTGGAGTGTTGCCTTTGCAGTGAGCTGGGAAGAGGAACTGCAGCCCTGTGTAGGTCTCCAAGGGGCTTAGAGCTGGGGTGTCATCTTTGCAGTTCAGAGTCCTTGCTCAGCCCTTCTACCACTCAAAAGTTCTAGAGGCTGGCTCCCAAACTCCATCCCCAACATGCAGCTCAAAAGCCCAACTCCCCCATGGTCTCTCCCCTCCCACAAACTGCACCACTCCAAATAATCAGCAGCAATTGTGTTCTGTTGCAGTCTCTGTTCCCTTCCCTCTCCCCAAATTGCCCCCTTCTCTCCAACCTTCAGGTATTTACTTGCGATTTGTGGATTTCTCAACAGCCATTTTGTCACTCAGGGTCCTCATTCTTGGCTCCTGGGCAGCTGTTCAATTGTGTTTTCTGGGAGAGGTTTTAGGGACCTCCTCTCCAGTCACCATCTTGCCTTCTTCTCCCTAAAAATTAAAGAATGCACTATATGCAATGTTGTCGCGTCCAGCACAACATTAGCTGTGAGTGAACAAAAAGGTTAACGCAAGGTTAAGAAAGAAAAGATGGTAGCCAAGAATAGATTACAAGTGGTGTGATGGGACCCCAGCCTCATGGACCGTCCTGCTTATTCTTTGTCCTTCCCTTTAACTAAGGTCCAAATGCACCTAGTACACTGATGTATGGGAAATTTTTTCCTTAAAAAAAGGGAGTGATGTGTATGTAACTAGTGCACTTGGGACGTCTTAAGGAAATTCACCCATGTCTTCCTTGCTTTTCCTCCTAACAGATTGACAAGTCATATTTCAGACCAGTACAAGTAAATGTTTGTCTAATGGACAAAGAGAGGAATGAAGGGAGGCGACTCACCTTGAAGCAGTCAGCCTGGAGAAATAAATCAATGTCTGGGTCTAAACAACACTCACCTATCTTCTCTGCAAAGCCTCATGCTTGCAAGAGGAATTGGGCCCATTTTTATAACCATCAATTGTTTTTTTCCCAGAGTGGCACAGTTTCCATTTAGTACCTATCTCTAGTCAACCAGAAGAGAACATTCTATTTGGACAAGAGAGAAAAATGGTAAAATATATCTGTCTATATATTACCACCACAGGAAGGTGAATGCAGAGCTAGCTTTGACAGTTATTCTGGCCGTCCTCGCCCTATATATGCCTATGTACTTGAGGGGCAGATGGTCGAGCTCTCTGGGGCCAACAGATTTTATTCCCATGCTGCCACATGCATGACTCAAAGCAACTTCCTCTCTCCATGCCTAAAGTGGAAGGAGTTAGCATACATAAAGCACATAGCAAGCATTCAAAGACTTTAGGAAGGACCCTAATACAATGTTTTTTGTTTGTTTGTTTGTTTGTTTTGCTTTTTGGTATGTGGGTAGCTCCCTGACTGGGAATTGAACCCAGGCCGCAGTGCTGACAGCGCCAACGCTGAAGCTTTAAGCCACTACACCATCAGGGAACTCCCCTAATACAATGGTTTTTGCAAGGATGTGTGTTGATGCCATCAAAGATGATAAGGTATTTCATTCCTGCATCACTGATTTCTTCTTTTAAAGCATCATGCTGTTTCCGAACTAGAGGGGTTCACTGCCTAGGGTGCTCTATAAAAAAAACAGATGTGGTTATCATTAGGTAGTTTTATTTACTTGCAGAAAGTAAAGGAAATGGCACACTCACATCTAAAACTGCCTCCATGAAGGGAGGCTTAGCCATTGCTTATATACATTATTTGATTGATTACATATTGACTTCTTTCTATTCTAGTCATCCATGTTCATCCAGTTGGGTTCCTGTCAAGTTTATCCTGTTTACAGCTGCTTTCACAATATACTGTGCATTTTAACATTTAGCAAGAATAGCATTTAATCAGAACCACTCAGATCTTGAGACACTTGTTCTATCTAACAATAATATTCCATCTTTCAGAAGATTATATCCAGTCTATTTCTGGAATATGTCACTGCCTATCCAAAACAAACAAACAAACAAAACACAATAAACAAAAAAAACCCCAAAAAAACAAATAAACTTTACTACAAAAGTGCCCTGAAAGCTTCTTCACTGAGCTCCTTGATCCCATTTTCTTTTTCCTTCCATTCATTCTCCTCCCACCAGAGTACTCCCAACAGGAGAATAATCACTCAATG
Source organism: Lyroderma lyra (assembly GCA_004026885.1). Taxonomy (NCBI): domain Eukaryota; kingdom Metazoa; phylum Chordata; class Mammalia; order Chiroptera; family Megadermatidae; genus Lyroderma; species Lyroderma lyra. The sequence goes on from PVJL010012105.1 coordinate 20,022, forward strand.
CTCCTTTGTTTGGAGTCTTGGAGTACTTTACATTCCTCCTTAGTCCATGTCAGCCCACTTTGTTGAGGCCTTCCGTGTCTGCAGCACCAGGCAGAAGCCTATATTTCTATCTTGACTGTTTCCCTTCTGAATTCCTCTGTACTTGACTGTTTCCCTTCTGAATTCCTCCTCTGGCCCTTAGGTCTTCATTTAGGTCTTCCAGCTTTTACAGTTTCTTGGGGCCTTGGTCTCTGCCCTCTCTTCTTCCTTTTCACAGATATCCAGGACCCAGGACTGATGACTCCTTCATATACTTTAGGTTTTTGTTCGGGGTCACCTTTTGAGAAAGGCCTTTCCTGGCCTCCCTGTCTAAGTAGATGTCTCAGTTCTTTTCTTTCTTACACCCTCACATCTTTTCCTCCAAAACACAAATTACTGCAGTTAATTATGCCATCGTACACTGTGCAAAATCACTCAATAAACACCACAGTGTTTATGGGAGAAGGAGGTCAGAACACAATACTCAAAAATTTTTTAGTGACACTTTAAACAAACAAAAAAAACTAAATAAAAATGCTAGCACGTTTTTACATGTGTTAAATGGTTAATCTACATAAGTAAATGCTACAATAATGATGGCGAAAAAGGCCGGTTGTTTGCTTAAGAAAGTGGTGTTGGAGGTCTGTGGCTTGTGTATTATTGTCAAGTGTTGGAAGGAGGTTTTTGAGATGGAAGAAAAGTTGTAGCATTAGATGTGGGCAGGTGACTTGTAACATAGGCAGGCAGCTGAGGGAGCTCGTAGATAGTCAAGATGTGTGAGTGTGCATTTGTGTTTTTCTAGTTTACCTGGCCCAGTGGTGTGCAGTTTTTCTGTGTTCACCAGAGTTTCCTGCAATAATATCACCCATAAGCAAAACAAAATTTGCCTTATGCAGATAATATCACCCATAAGCAAAACATAATTTGCTCCTTAATCCATCAATCACATTGAAACAAGCTCACATTGTCAAAACAAGCAATGTATTAAAAGAGACCGTACCTATAATGATTTTATTTATTTGAATTGTTTCATGTCTTCCCCCCCACAATAATATTCCTTCTTTGGTAGAAACCCTGTCATAGCTTTGTCACTGCTAACATACCCTCTAACAGTGGTTGGCATAGGGGTGATGCAAATCTCTACTTGTCAAGCAAATACATAAATAAGTGTTCTGTCAGTGTTGATTAAGCTAATTAAAACAGTAAGTTATTTTTAGTCTGATAATGCCACTTTTACTTAAAACTTTAGTAATATTTTTTTCTGTATTTTTTTTTAGGATTATGTAAAATATCTTAACTTGTCAAAGTATCTACCTGAACATCTATGGCAGGCAAGTCAGAGTAATTATTTCTCTCCTTGTATAATGGTTAACTTTTAGGAACATAAACTTTTTTTACCCTAATTGCAACATTAAATCTAAAAAGAATCAGCATTTTTTATATACTTAAAAAGTGGTAAAATTATGAGGAGAATGAAAATTTTATTTTGTGAAGAAGCCATCTCTTCCACAAAATAGGCATAAGCTATAAAAGCAGCACTGACTTTTAGGGAAAGGAATCTGAAATAAAGCAGAGAGAGACAAACAATTTAAAAGATTTTTTTGACATCACATTTCCCAGCACATTAAGGATAATGGTTTCACATTTAGAATTTAGTTTAACCCCAAACCTAGGGGAATGCTCTAGTAGAAAAACATGTGGGTACTATTGCAAGCTAATGGTAAGATCATTTTACCCAAAGTTCCCATTAACAATGCCACTTGAACTCTCAAGAATGCAAAGGAAAAAAAGAAAAACACTGAAGATAACTTTGCTGAGAAATCTAGAAAATTATAATTTTCCAGCATATCTGCCATCATTTGAGTTTTCAAAATTTCTCTGTCTCAATTTATAGATATAAAGCAAAAAAAGAGTATGAAAGAAAGGAAAGGATGGAGAAAAGAAGAAAGAAAGAAAGGAGTTAAAAAGGAAGGAAGGAAAGAAGGAAGGAAGGAAGAAAGAAAGAAAGAAAGAAAGAAAGAGAGAGAGAGAAAGAAAGAAAAAGAAAGAAAATTATTTGTAAATTTAATAATATAATTTCTCATGAAATGATGGTGACAGACTTCCATTGAATCATTTTTTTAATTGGATGCATTTTCCATATTAATTAGCTGACTAAAATATTTAATTTTTATAGAAATTTTGTGGATTTGAGGAACAGAAAAGATATAGGATAGTGAGAGTATGTTTTATCATCTGAAAAATTGTGATTGTTTTCTGGTCTTTATTGCTCAATATAGCTAGGCAGTTGAACACACATTAACTTCACTGTGTTTCTTGTTCTTTTTTAGTGTTAAAGTTATTGGGCTGACATTGGTTAACAAAAATTACACAGGTTCCAAGTGTACAATTCTATAGTACATCATCTATGTGTTGCATTATGTGTTCACCACCCAGAGACAGTACTCTTTCCATCAACATATTTTTGACTTACACTCCATCCTCTCACACACCCCTCCCTGCTTACCCTCTCATAGCCACTGAACTATTGACTGTGTACATGAGTTTTTGTTTCTTTGTTGCTTTCAGTTTTATATTCCTCATATCAGTGAAGTCATAAGTTTTTTGTTTTTTCTGTCTGGCTTATTTTGCTTAGCATGATGATTTCTAGGTCCATCCATTTTGTTGTAAATGTCAGTATTTCATCTTTTCTTAACCTGAGTAATATTCCATTGTGTATATGTACCACAGCTTCTTTATCCAGTCATCTGTCGCAGGGCACTTTGGTTGTTTCCATGTTTTGGCCACTGTGAACAGTACTGCGATGAACATTGGGGTGTATAAGTCTTTGTGGAATAAGGTTTTTAACGTTTTTGGGTAAATCCCCAGAAGTGGAATTGCTGTATTATACGGTAACTCCATTCCTAATTTTCTGAGGAACCTCCACACCATCTTCCATAGGGGTTGTACCAGTTTGCACTCCCACCAGTAGTATGCAAGAGTTCCTTTTTGGCCACATCCTCTCCACACTTGTTATTCCTTGTCTTGTTGACAATATCCATTCTAACAGGTGTTATGTGATATCTCATTGTGGTTTTGATTTGCATTTCCCTGATAGCTAATGAGGATGAGCATTTTTTCCACAGGTCTGCTGGCCATTTGTATTTCTCCTTGGGAGAAGTGTCTGTTTAGTTCTTCTGCCCACTTTTTAATTGGGTTGGTTTTTTTTGGTTTTTTTTTTTTTGGTCATTAAGTCATATTAGTACTTTATATATTTTAGATATTAAACCTTTATCTGATGCATTGTTTGTAAATAATTTCTCTCATTCACTTGGCTGTCTCTTTGCTTTGTTGATGGTTTCTTTTCCTGTGTAGAAGCTTTTTAGTTTGATATAGTCCCATTCATTTATTTTTGCTTTTACTTCCCTTGCCTTTCAAGCCATGGTCACGAAGTCTTCCTTGAGCCCTAGGTCTATGAGTTTAGTACCTATGTTTTCTTCTATACAGTTTAGTGTTTCGGGTCTTATATGAAGGTCTTTAATCCATTTTGAGTTCATTTTTGTATATGGTGAGAGTTCACAGCTCAAATTCATACTTTTGCATGTTTTTCCAGCTCTCTCAGCACCACCTACTTGAGAGGCTGTCTTTTGTCTATTGCATATTTTTTGCTCCTTTATCAAAAATTATTTGTCCATAAATTTGTAGACTTATTTCTGGGTTTTCAGTTTTGTTCCATTGGTCTATGTTTCTGTTTTTCTGCCAATACCAAACTGTTTTCATTACTTATGCTTTGTAATATAAATTGAAGTCAGGGAGTGTAATACCACCAGCCTTATTCTTTTTATGTAGTATTGCTTTGGCAATTTGAGGTCTTTTATGATTCCATATAAATCTGATAATTTTTTTATCTATTTTGCAAAAGTATGATTGTGGAATTTTTATGGGCATTGCATTAAATCTGTAGATCACTTTAGGTAAAATGGCTATTTTAACAATGTTAAGTCTTCCTATCCATGAACAGGGAATATATTTCCATTTCTTTGTGTTTGCTTCAATTTCTTTCAAAAGTATCTTATAGTTTTCCAAGTATAAGTGTGTCACATTCTTTGTTAAGTTAATTCCCAGGTATTTCATTCTTTTTGTTGTGATAGCAAAAGGAATAAACTCTCTCATTTCTTTTTCTGAGCATTTGTTTGCATGTAGGAATGCTGTTGATTTTTGCACATTGATTTTGTATCCTGCAACTTTACTGTATTAATTTACTGTTTTTAATCATTTCCTGATGGAATCTTTGAAATTTTCTATACAAACAATCATGTCTTCTGCAAAGAGTGACAATTTGACCACTTCTTTTCCAATTGGGATACCTTTTATTCATTTATCTTGCCTGATTGCTGTGGCTAAAACTTCCAGTACTATATTGAATAGCAATGGTGACAGGGGGCATTCCTGTCTTGTTCCTGATTTTAGGGGAATAAGCTTCAGCTTTTCCCCATTCAGTATGATGTTAGCTGAGGGTTTGTCATATATGGCCTTTATTATATTTTCAGTTCTATATTCCCTATCTTCTTTCTGAGATGCTTCCATTTTCTGATTTTCAATATCACTTATTCTTTCCTCCATCTGGTTGGCCCTGTTTCCTATGGCAGTTATTTCATTTCTCACATCTTTTATTGTATTATTTATCGCTCAAATTTCCATCTCATTTTTCCTTAAATTTTCCTCTTTTTTTTTTGCCGTTGTTGTTGTTGTTCATGGATTTCCTTTCTTAGATGGTTTACCTCAGCTATGTTGTTCTGGATCATTTCTCTCAGAACCTTTAGAACAGCTACTTTAAATTCTCTGTCACTTAGTTCAGAAATTTCTAGTTCTATGAGATCCTTTTTTGGAGATTTTGCATCTTCTTCCTGAGCAGCTTTAGATCCTAAGGTACTCATATTGTCTGCTGGCTTCTTCTTTTTTGGCATGAGGGCTTTATGTTCAGGAAAACCCAGGAACTCTTTCCTCTGATTAGTATTTTTGTGGTGTCCTGTTGTAGGGCAGACACTAGGTGGCACTGGGGGCCAAGTTTTGGGAGGGAGGGAGGTGTTTAAGCCTCATCTCTTGTCTCCAGCTGCATTTGGAGGTGGGGCACATCTATCCATGGTCCCTCCACTTCCTTCAGTTTGTTGGGGAGGCTGTAGAAGAGGGGAGATACCAAAATGTGTGCTGGGGCAGCTCCACCTCCTGTTGGGGAAGCTAGGGGAGATAAGGGAGGCTGATGGGATGCTGACTGAGGCCACTCTTGCTGGTTGGAGTAAATGCTATCAACTCCGCCTTTCTTCCTAAGCCTGCTCCAGTGACAAGTCATTCTGGGTGGAGTCTGCAGGTACACACCATGTGTGGGCACCAGGCATGCAGGAGCCACAAGTCCAAAGCCATGAGCCTGATGTGATGTCACATGAAGGTAGCTGGCTTGCCTCAGCTGTGGGCCAGGAACTACTGCTCTGCAGAGGAGACATGCGTGCACATGCTTTTGGCTGCGAGGATGCTGGGAATCAAGGTTCTGTCTCAGGGGCCCCTCCTTGGCCTGCAGCTGTTCAGAGTTCTCACTCAGCCCTCTTGCTACTCAAGAGCTTCAGAGGCTGATCCCCAGGTTTATCCCTAACATGTACTCTAAGGCCCAGCTCCCCACAGTCTCCCAGCATTCTGCCACTCTGACTTTCACTCTTGTCACTTCTTGACCTCCTGCTTCCCAGGCACTGTTCTGCTCCTGTATAGTCAGCAGTGATAGCATCCTGTCACAATCCATCTCTGCTCCCTCCCCTCTCTCCTGCTTGCCCCCTTCTCTTCAACCTTCAGTTGTTTTCTTGCAATGCATGGATTTCTCAGCTGTCACTGTGTCTATCAGGGTCCTCTTTGTTGGCTCCTGGGTGGCCGTTCAATTGTGTTTTCTGGGAGAGGCTTTAGGGACCTTCTCCCTGGTCGCCATCTTGCCCTCTCTCCAAAACCTCTGCCAACTTTTTAATTGGACTGTTTGTTTTTCTGTTGTTGAGTTGTATGTGTTCTTTATGTATTTTAGATATTCGCTCCTTATCAGAGGCACTGTTTGCAAGTATTTTCTCCCATTCAGTTGACTGTCTCTTTGCTTTGTTGATGGTTTCTTCTGCTGTGCAGAATCTTTTTAGTTTAATATAGTCCCATTCATTTATTTTTGCTTTTACTTTCCTTGCCTTTGAAGTCAGGTTCATGAAGTTCCCTTTGAACCTGAGTTTAGTACCAAAGCTTTCTTCTATACACTTTATTGTTCGGGGTCTTATGTGGAGGTCTTTAATCAATTTTGAGTTCATTTTGGTATATAATGACAGTTCAGATTCATTCTTTTGCATGTGGTTTTCCAATTTCCCCAGCACCATTTACCAAGGAGGCTTTCTTTTCCTTATTGTAGGTGTTTTGCTTCTTTGTTAAAAATTATCTGTCCATATATTTGTGAGTTTATTTCTGGGATTTTTATTCTGTTCCATTGATCTCTGTGTCTATTTTTCTGCCAATACCAAGCTGTTTTGATTATTGATGTTTTGTAGTATAGATTAAAATTGGGGAGTGTGATGCATCCAGCCTTATTCTTTTTATGTAGGATTTTGGTGATTTGGAGTCTTTTGTGGTTTCATATGAATCTGATGATTCTTTTACCTATTTCTTGAAAAAATGTCAGTGGACTTTTTATGGAAATTGCATTAAATCTCTATATTGCTTTGGCTAATAAGGGCATTTTAATTGTAATTTTTGCAATCCATGAACACAAATATCTTTCCATTTCTTTATGTCCTCTTCAGTTTCTTTTAATTAGTGTCTAATGGTTTTCAGTGTATAAGTTTGTCACATTCTTTGTTAAGTTAACTCCCAAGTATTTTATTCTTTTTGTGGTTATCACAAAAGGTATTGATTCTCTTATTTCTTTTTCTGAAGTTTTGTTATTGGTATATAGAAATACAATTGATTTTTGTACATTGATTTTGTATCCTGCAACTTGACTGTATTTATTTACTGTTTCTAAGAGTTTTCTGGTTGAGACTTTGGAATTTTCTATATAAAAGATTATGTCATCAGCAAATAATGACAGTTGGACTTCTTCTCTCCCAATTTGCATAGCTTTTCTTCTTTCCTTTTGCTTGATTGCCCTTGCTATAATTTCTAATACAGTGTTTAATAGCATTGGTAACAGGAGGCATTCTTGTCTTGTTCCTGATTTTATGGGGAAGGCTTCAGCTTTTCCCCATTCAGCATGATATTAAATGAGAATTTATCATATATGGGTTTTTTATGTTGAGGTACTTTCCTTCAACATTGAATGCTTCACATCCTTTGTTAAGTTTATTCCTAGTTATTTTATTCTTTTTGTTGAGATCACAAATGTACTCTTTTTCTCATTTCTTGTTCTGAAGTTTCATTGTTAGCATATAGCAATACAATTGATTTTTGTATATCGATTTTGTATCCTGTGACTTTACTATATTCAGTTATTGTTTCTAATAGTTTTCTGGTGGAGTCTTTAGAACTTTCCACACAAAGAATCATGTCATCTGCGAATAGGTACAGTTTAAAGTCTACTTTCCCAATTTGGATGCCTTTTATTCCACTCTCTTGTCTGATTGCTCTGGCTAGAACTTCCAGTAGTATATTGAAGAACAGTCATGACAGTGGACATCTCTGTCTTTTTTCTGATTTTAGGAGATTAGGCTTCAGTTTTACCCCATTAAGCGTGATATTAGTTGAGGATTTGTCATATATGGCCTTTATTATGGTGAGGTACTTTCCTTCTATACCCATTTTATTAATTGTTTTAGTCATACATTGATGTTGTTTCTTGTCAAATGCTTTTTATGCATCAATTGATAAAATCATATGATTTTCATATTTTATTTTGTTTATGTGGTGTATCACATTGATTGATTTGTGTATGTTGAACCATCCTTGTGCCCCTTGGATGAATCCCACTTGATCATGGTATATAATATTTTAATGCATTATTGTATTCTATTTGTTAGTATTTTGTTTAAGATTTTGCGTGTATGTTCAATGGAGATACTGGTCTATGGTTTTCTTTTTTTATGTTATCCTTACCAGGTTTTGATATTAGGGTAACGTTTGTCTCATAGAATTAGTTGGGAAACATTTTCTTTTCTTTAAGTTTCTGGAAGAGTTTGAAAAGGGTAGGCATTAATTCCTTTTTGCATGCTAGATAAATCTCATTGGTGAGAGAGTCTGATCTTGGGCTATTGCCTTTGGAAAGATTTTGAATAATTGTTTCAATTTCCTTTCTGTTGATTAGTGTATTTAATTTTCCCGTTCTTCTTGGTTCAATCTAGGTAGACTATGTTTCTAGAAAATTGTCCATTTTTTTGAGGTTGTTAAATTTGGTGGCATATAGACTTTTAAAGTAATTTTGTATAATCCTTTATATTTCTGTGGTATCAATCATAATTTCTCCCTTTCATTTCTAATTTTGGTTATTTGTATCCTCACTTTTTGTTCCTTAGTGAGTCTAGCTAGAATTTTTTCAATTTTATTGATATTTTCAGAGAACCAGTTCCTTGTTACATTAATTTTTCTATTGTTTTCCTGTTCTTTATTTCATTTAATTTTGCTCTAATTTTTAGTATTTGCTTTCTTCTACTGACTTTGGGCTTTTCTTGTTCTTCTTTTTCTAGTTCTTTAAGATGGGATGTTAGGTTGTTTACTTGTGATATTTCTTGTTCTTAAGATAGGCTTGTAATGATACAGATTTCCTCATTATTACTGCTTTTGCTGCAATCCAATATTTTTGGCACATTGTATTTTCATTGTCATTAGTTTCTATATATATTTAATCTCTTCTTTTATTTTTTCTTTGATCAGTCATTTTTTATAGCACATTGTTTAGTCTTAATGTATATGTGGTTTCTTCTGCCTTCTCTTTGCAGTTGGTATCTAATTTTAAATCTTTGTAGTCTGAGAATACACTTGGTATGATTTCAATCTTCTTGAATTTGCTGAGGCTAATTTTGTGTCTTAGCATAAGGTCTATCATTTAGAATCTTCCATGTGCACTAGAATATAAGGTATAATCTTTTTTTGTCAGATGAAGTGTCCTGTAAATGTCTATTATGTCTAATTGCTGTAGTGTATCATTTAAAGCTGATATATCCTTATTTTTTTTTGTTTGGGTAATCTGTCCATGGCTGCCAAGGGGATTTTTAGGTTCCCTAGTATAATTATGTTATTGTCAGTTTCTTCTTTTAGGTCTATTAGTAGTTGATTGGTAAATTTTGGTGCTTCCTGACTAGGATCATATATATTAATGAATGGCATGTCTCCTGTTGTGTTGTTACCTTTATCATTATAAAATGCCCATCTTTGCCTCTTACTACCTTTTTTATCCTGAAGTCTGTTTCATCAGATATAAGAATGACTACTCCCACTTTCCTCTGGATGCCATTTGCTTGGAATATTGTTTTGCTTGCTTTCACTTTGAGTCTACATTTGTCCTTGTGATGAAGATTTGTCTCTTGGAAACAGAATATGGATGGGTTGTGTTTTTTAATCCAGTTTGCTACTCTGTGCCTTTTATTGGTGAGTTCAGTCCATTTACATTTAGGGTAATGATTGATGTGAGGATTTTATATAATCATTTTTATCTTATGATTTTTGGTAGCTTGGTGTCTTGATTTTTTCTTTGCGTTTTTTCTCACTGTCGGTTTTGTTTGTTTGTTTGTTTGATAGTGTTCTATGATTTTTCCTTTTGTCTTATCTTTTTTTGGTTATGTGTCTTAGTTCTGAGTTACTTTTGAGTAGTTGCCATGATGTTTATGAAAAAGAAAGATTTGTATATGTAGTGGCTTCTGTTCTTAAGCATGCTTCTTGTATCCATTCTGTTTTGAAAATTTAAACCTATGCTTCCTCTCTTTTTATGTTCTTGTTGCACCAAATTGTCTCCATTTATTTTGAATATTTGTTTCACGTTGAATAGCCTCCTACCATATTTCCTGAAACTTCAGCTTTGTGTTAGATAATTCCTGCAGCTTCTGTATGTGAAAAAATCTTTATTTCTCCTTCATAGCTAAATGATAACTTTGTTGGATAAATTATTTTTGGCTGGTAATTCTTTCTTTCAGTGTTTTGAATATTTGATTTCACTTCCTCCTGGCTTGTAAACTTCTGCCAAGAAATCTGATGACAGCCTGATGTGCTTTCTTTTATAGGTTATAATCCCCTTTTACCGGGCTGCCTTGAGGATCCTTTGTTTGTATTTGAAGCTTAGCAATTTTATTGTAATGTGCCTTGGGGAAGGTCTGTTAGAATTCAGATAGTTAGGGGTCCTGTTTTCTTCTCAAATTTGGGGGTTCCAGTTCTTTCCAAAAGTTTGGAAAGTTTTCATCTACTATTTGTTTGAGTAAGTTGTCTTTGGATTTCTGCTCTGCCTCTTCTGCGACTCCTGTTATTCTTATATTGTCTTTACTAATGGTGTCAGATATTTCTTGTATAGTTCTTTCATTTCTTTGTCTCTCAAATCTCCCTCCTCTTCCTTCTGTGACAATTCCATATATTTATCTTCTAAATCACTAATTCCTTTATCCATCTGGTTGGCCCTGCTTCCTATGCTAGCTATTTCTATTTTCATGTCTTTATTGCATTGTTTATCTCCAGAATTTCTCTTTGTTTTTTTTTCATAGTTTCAATTTTTTTGTTAAAGTATTCTTTTTGTTCATAGATTTTTTTTTCTGAGATCATTTATCTTTCTCTGTATGCTTTGCCAATTTTCTTTAATCTTTCTGACTGTTTTTAGAATTGCAGTCTTGAATTCTGTGTCATTTAGATCATATAATTCGATATGTTCCTGTTCATTTTCTGGAGAATTTTCTTTCTTTCTTTTTTCTTTTTTCAGTGCAGCTTTGTTCCCTAGGGTACTCATTGTTCTCTTCCTGAGCATAAGGACTTTTCCCCTGATGAATATAAAAAAGTCTTTCTTTTTCTACCCAGTTAATGTTGCTGCTGGGTCTTACAATATTTTCTCTTGTCTATTTAGTCTTCTGATAGATATTGTGAGATTCCCTGAAAAGTAGACTTCTCTACTTCGATCCATTTGCCTTAATCTCAGTGCACCTCTTTTTGGGGAGGCTGCAGTAGGTGATAATATTCTGTATATCTGGAATCCCAGCGCAGGCTGGAGCTGTTGTGCCTGCGTTGCAGTTTCCCTGAGCACTCCACTGGTTTCAGCTGGAAGGGTGGAGGCAAGGTTTGTTGGGAGAAGAGCAGGTATAGCCTTGTTGTCTGCACTGTGTAATGGCAGTTTCCCTTTTTGCGGTTCACTGCAGGCACTAGGTGAAGTTGCGGAGTTGAGCCTTGGGAGAGAGTTGTGAAAGCCTCCAAGCTCCACATCTGTAGGTTTCACCTGGCTGTTAGGGCAGTGCTGATTGCAAATGCTGCATGACCCAAGATTGCATACTGTCTTGGGCACTGGATTCAGCCACAACCCAGTCCCATCTCCCCATCAGGAGCAGAAAAGGTCACTGTGGATGTTTGCTTTGGCCTCTGTTTTTTTTCCTTCTCCTGAGCCCATGCGTTGGCCAGGATTGTGATCTTTTCTAGTCAGCATTTCCATAGCCTCTGGGTCTCAGTCTCCAGCTCAGCCCGAGCTCTCCTGTGACTTGGTCAGTGCTACTGTGACCCTTGGCTCCTAGCTCTGAGCTCTTCCAGGCCCACACCTGTACCTGTACATGCACACTAGCTGCAGCCCTAGTCTGCCCAGGATTGTTTAAAGCACTGTGTAAACCACCTCTGCTCAGGTGCTGAATTGCCCAAGGCTGTATGTTCAGGGCCTAGATCACCCAAGGTTGCTCCCACATCAGCTGCCCATGCCTCACTGTTTGTCAGTTCTCTGCTTCCAAATTTCATGAGGTCATGCCAAGTTTCAGCCAGTGTTCCCAGGTTTCCAGTTCACTCCCTCTTCTGCTGGGCTCTGGTTAATGGACTTTGGCCCCATCTATCCTCTTCCTCTCTCTCCTACTCACCTCCTTTTCTCTTACCTTTAGCCATTTTCTTGTGATGAGTGGTTCTTTCAGCTGAGGCTCTTCACTGCTTAGGGATCCTCTGGTTGGATTTTTGTTTTGTATCTGTTTTATTTGCTAGGAGAGGTTTGAAGAGTCTCCTCTCATGCTGCCATCTTGATGACCCTCCCCTTACCATCTGTGGATTTGTCTATTTAGATTATCTATTTTTTCTTGGTTCAGTCTAGGCAGACTATATGTTTCTAGAAACTTGTCCATTTCTTATAGGTTTTTCAATTTGGTGGCATAAGGCTTTTCATAATATCTTCTTATGAGCCTTTATATTTTTATGGTATCAGTCATAATTTCTCCCCTTTTACTTTTAATTTTGATTATTTGATTTTTTTCCTCTTTGTCCTATGGTAAGCCTAGCCAGGAGTTTGTCAATTTTATGGATTTTTTTTCAAAGAACCAGCTGTTTGTTGCATTAATTTTTTTCTACTGTATTGTGCTTTCAATTTCATTTAGACCTGCTCTAATTTATATTATTTCTTTTTCTGTAATTACTTTGGGTTTTTTCTATTCTTCCTTTTCTAGTTTTTTAAGATGAGATGTTAGGATGTTTAATTGTGATTTTTCTTGTTTCTTGAGATAGGCCTGATACAAAATTCCCTCTTATTACTGCTTTCTCTGTGTCTCAATAATTTTGATACATTGTATTTTCATTGTCATTAGTTTCTATGTAGTCTTCTTTCTTCTGTGATCCAGTTAGTTTTTAATAATGTGGGGTTTAATTCTTTAGTGTATGTGATTTTTTTTGCATTCCTTTTGCAATTGATCTTCAATTTCAAAGCTTTGTGATCTGAGAATACACTTGGTATGATTTAAATCTTCTTAAATTTGCTGAGGCTAGTTTTGTGTCCCAGCTTATGGTCTAGTCTCGAGAATGTTCCATGTGTACTAGAAAAGAATGTATAGTCTCATGTTTTAGAATGAAGTTGTCCTGATAATGTGAATTATGTTCAATTGCTGTAATGTATCATTTAAAGCTGATATTTCCTTATTTATTTTTTGTTTGGATGATCTGTCCATGGCTGTTAAGGGGATGTTTATATCCCCTACTATAATTCTGTTCTTGTCAGTTTCTCCCTTTAGTTCTGTTAGTAGTTGCTTTGTAAATTTGGGAGCTTCCTGATTGGGGGCTCCCAAATATACTAATGAGTGTCATGTCTTCCTGTTTTTGTACTGTTTCTTTTATCATTATGAAATTTCCATCTTTGTTTCTCATTTACTTTGTTATCCTGAAGTCTGCTTTATCAGATATTACCATGGAAATTTCTGTTTTTCTCTGGATGCCATTGGTTGGAGTATTGTTTTCCACCCTTTCACTCTGAGTCAGTATTTTTCTTTGTGTCTGAGGTGTGTCTCTTGGAGACAGCATATGGATGGGTTCTGTTTTTTAATCTAGTCTGCTACTCTGTGCTTTTTATAGGTGAGTTCAATCCATTTACATTTAGGGTGATCATTGATACATGAGGATTTCTTATGGCCATCAGTTTTTTCATTTTACTTTTTTTGTTATCCCTAGTTTTCCCCATTTATTTTGATTTTTTTGTTTCAGGTCAAAAAGCCTCCTTCAGTATTTTACGGAATGCTGTCTCATGTTGGACAATTCCCTCAGCTTCTGTATGTCTGAAAAGGTCCTCATTCCTCCTTTATATCTAAAGGATAATTTTGCTGGATAAATTATTCTTGGTTGGAAGTTTCTCTCTTTTAATACTTCAATATTTGATTCCACTCCTTCCTGGCTTGTAGGTTTCTTCTGAGAAGTCTGATGATAAGCCTGATAAGCTTTCCTTTAAAGGTTATAGTTTTATTTGTGTTTGATTTTGACATCTTTAGTATAATGTGCCTTGAAGAAGATCTGCTGGAGTCCAGGTAGCTAGGGGATCTTGTTTCCTTCTTGAATATGGGGTTCCAGATCTTTCCATAAGTTTGGGAAGTTCTGGTCTGTTATTTGAGTAAGGTCTTTGTAGATTTCTGTCCTGCTTTTTCTGGTATTCCTATTATACTAATATTGTCATTTCTAATGGAGTCAGATAATTCTTGTAGAGTTCTATCATTACTTTTAACTCTTAGATTTCTCTTTTCCCCTGTTGTTTCCATGTTCCAATCTTCAATATCACTCATTCTTATCTCCTTCTGGTCGTTCTGTTTTCTATAGTAGTTACTTCATTTCTCAATTCTTCTATTGCATTGTTTATTTCTAGAATGTCATATTGATTCTTTTTGTAGTTTCCATTTATCTGATAAAATATTTATTTTGTTCACAGAGTGCCTTTCTGAGATCATTTTTTCTGTATCTGGGTACTCTGCCAACATTTTTTCAGCTCTCTGAGTGTCTTGAGAACTGAAGTCTTGAATTCTGTGTCACTCAAATCATATATTTCCAGGTCTATAAGTTCCTTTTCTGGAGATTTTTCATTCTCCTTCTGAACAGCTTTGAATCCTGAGTTTCTCATTGTATTTCATGTGTTTCTTTTCCTGGGCAGGAAGATTTCTTCCCTGGCCAAAATAAAGAGGTCTTTCTTTCATTTTCAAGTTGTTGTCACTAAATATTTTCTCTTGCTTATTCCATCTTCTATCTGTGGAGGCTTTTTTGCAATGTGGACTTCTTTTCTATTGACCAAGTCACTTTGGTTCATTATGACTTCTCTTTAGGAAAACATGGCAGGCAATGGTATGCTATGCCTCTAAGATCAGTGCAGGGAAAAGCTGTTGCACCTGTGTTTTGTAGTTTTCCTGACTCCTCCTGCTAGTGTCTATGAGGACAGGGTATGTTTGAAAGGTTGCAGGGTTGTTTGCCATTTGTTTGTTTGTTTGGTTTCAGCTGGCTGTAATACAGACACTGAGTGGAGTTGAGTAAGCAAGCTTTGGGAGAAAGTTATGGGAAGCAGCCAGGTTCTAGGTCTATGGTTTATGCCTGGGAGTGAGGGCAGAGTGCTGACTCTGCTGTAATGCAAGTCTGTTCATAAGGTATGACTGGGTGGGCCGGGCATGGGTCAGGCATGCACCACCAGCTCTGCCTTTCTCTTTTCTCCTGTGTTTGCATTTCACCCAGAACCATGTTTTATTCTGGTCAGCATTTCCATGACAGCTGGCTCTCAGTTTCAAACTCACCCAGAGCTCATTTGTGGTTGTGGCACTGCATTACAGCTAGGGATCTATTTTTACCCAGGGCAGTTCAGGTACTTTGTTCAGCCTCTAACCTGCCCAGGGTGAGGTGCTGCAGTTGGGGCCCCAGAATGCTGCTGCTTGATTGGGGTTTTAATTCACCCAGGGTCTCACAGGGTTTCAGCTGCCTATGCCTCTGCTCTTGTAATTTATCAGCCTCTAACCCATCCAGGAGCAGATTGCTCTTCAATCTATGTTACCAGCCCTCAACCTAGCTCTTTTTTCTGCCAGTCCTGGGTTATGTTCCACAGCCCTGTCTCCACTCTTTACTTCCCTCCTCTCTCATTTGTCCCCTTTCTCTGACCTTCAGGTGTTTTCTTGCAATTTGTGGATCTCTCAGCTAAGGCTGTCCCATTTAAGGTTTTCCCCCTTTGAATCCCAGTTGTTCAATTTTATTTTCCAAAAGAGGTTTCAAGGATCTCTCTTGCCACCATCTTAGGTCCTTGACATGAGATTTTAAAAGTGTTTTCAGCTTTTTAATTTTTTTCAGCTAACATAAAAATTCTCCAAAAAATGTTCTATGGGATTGAGCATGGCTTATAAAAATTCTTTTCAATGACTATATGATACTTTGTTTTATTCTATTTAACCACTCTTCTACTGTTGGATGGACATTTGCATTACTTATAGTTTTTCTATGATAAGAATACTATCAATGTCCATGCACCTTTATTTACATTTTGAATTCTTTCTCCATGATTAAGTCCCAGGTATAGAATTACTGGGTCAGAGGGTGTGATGAATGAGGAGGCTTGTGAGCTGCAGAGGAGGTGCTAACATTTTTATGGGCCCTTTTCTAGGACAGGGCTGAGAGAGTGACAGATTTTCTTTATTTAAATGTGGAAATCACCAGTGCAGCACCCTGAACAGGGTCCCCTCAACCTCCACTGGAATACCTTAAGGTGCTGGGATTGCTATTTTCTTCACTGAAATAAATGCAAATAGTGATTACCTGTTTGCTTCATTACATTAGCTTTGGGAAGGTGTATTTTTAATACATGAACTAGAAAAAATTCTGGTTTTCTCCATTTGTTTCCTGAAGGAGCAGAAGAAAGCATGGCAAAGTAGGAGTGAGGTAGATGGGAGGCCCCAGATTCAATCTTAGATCTTTTATTTACACTTTACATTATGGTTAACTGTCTCACCTGTGTTGGACATCACAGAGAGCAGTAGCATTTAGCTATTCATTTCTCAGCCACAATGTGATTTTATGAGGGAACCATTTCATCTCTGCTAGCTTCTACATACATTTATATTCTGTCCTTCCAGTTGTACCAAATTGTACCAGTTTGAAAAAAAATTCTAAATGTCAGTTATTCTACAGTTAAACTATCTGAGTCTCACTTTTCTATTATTCAATAGGTTAAGGGCTATTGGAGAGATTAAATAAAATTAGTACTAGTTAATGTAAGGTATTATAATAGTACTAGCAATCTGAATTTCTCTTTAAATGAACTAACTGTAAATGCAATTTCTTTCATATTTCCTAACAATTCTAAATGTATTTACTTATATTCTGCTATACTCAGAACACTAAAGATATCCAAAGTGTCTAGTGACGTGATTTCCATTTTTAAATGATCTAATGGTAGTAACACAAACACACATACCCATACACAAAATTAAGGTGCATAATAGAGACTGAGAAGTTTTGCAAGAGGGTCATGAATGTGCAAAAGTAAAACAAAATTAATTAAAATTACATTTGGGAAAAGGAAGCTTTGAGAAGAATTCACTGAAGAGCAATATTAAATTAGTCATTGAAGAATACATAGGCTTTTGGACAGACTGTTAGAAGGACAAAGGAAGTGTGGAATTTAGGTTCAAGAGGTGACTTGGATTAAGGTCTGTAGCTATGAAAGAGAATGCTTGGCCTGATATAGGAATATTGAGTAGGCTGGTGTATGGGTGTGTATGAATATGTGTGATTGTAAATGTGGTTGAATGAGTGTGTAAGAAAGTGCATGTATTGTGTGTGTGTGTGTGTGTGTGTGTGTGTGTGTGTGTGTGTGTGTGTGTGTTTGGAGGATGAGTAAAGTGGGGAAGAAATAAAGGAAATTGGTGGGATATGAAGTTGGGTAGGGAGTTTGGAGCCAGGCCATGGGGTTCCTTGACTGCCTTGCTCTTGAGAATTGCCTACAAATTATTTGTTAAAATACTAGAAATAATAGCCATAACATTTATGAGACACTTAAAGATTCAACCCTGATTTATAGATGGCATAGTCTAAGGATGAAACTCTGGGTATGGTATACAGGCACATTTCTGTTGTAAATAGTCATTTTATTTTGTAATAAATCATGTATTTATTATTTTTAGACTTATTGGGGTGACATTGGTTAGCAAGAATTACATAGGTTTCAGGTGTACAATTCTATAGTGCATTGTCAACTTGTAAATAGTGTTTAAAATTTAAAAATAATCAGAGTGAGAACTATCATCTATATCTTCAGATATTTTTATTCATTGATAAAATATGTAGCAGAACACAGGAGTTAACTTTTAAAATATTTTATTCTGTGTATTCTTTCTGGAGAAAGAGCAAGAAAAACAACTGAGGATAATAGAATGTGTTGTTTTTCTCTGAATGATTAACAGAAGGGCACATTTAGAACTGCACCGGCCTGTTTATGTTTCTAATATACTAAAGTTAATTTGAGTCTGAATCCTGAAATGGAAGTCTGCCTTTGAACTTCCTTTTGAATTTCAATATGTAAAAGGTTAAGTGCCTGCTTCTGGTTCAGTGGTAGAGAACGCAGGCTTTCCAGTAGAAGGATTTACTGGAAAGTATGTACCTGATGACAAACTTGCTTTCTGTGCCTTCTCCTCAGAAGCCGGCCACTCAGTCACAGGGTGTTCTTTTCCTCAGTGTGTGTGTTCCATGAAAGTCACCACTCCTGATGGCTCTCAGGTTTGAGAATTTGTAAGTTTTTCTTTCATGCAATATATCCCAGCTCTGTATCACTACCAAAGACTGAACGTGAAGAAATTTCCTGGGAGAAGGTTCTTTTCCTTCCCATTCTTGCTACTGAGGAGTGTCACTAGACTCATCAGATTGCTCTTGCTCTTTGTGAAAATGTACCTTTCTGCTTTTCTTTTCTTTCCTTTCATCTTTGTTCTTCCTCTCTTAGTGTCTTGTGGACAAGATGTTTTGTGTCTCAGTGATTCCAAGCAAACAAGCTGTTCTGCCATAACAAAAAACAAAACAAAACAAAAATGCCTGGAAATAGTACTAAGTAAATCATTTGCCTTCATGATTAGGCTACAGTATTTGCTTGACTTCATGCTTCATGTATGAACATCCCACCATTTAACTAGATAACGGCAATATTTTTATTTTATTTTTGCTGCTTTTATTATTTTTCTTTGCCAGTAAACCATATCTGTACTAAACCAAGGCCACCTTTGAGTGAAAATGGAGCAGAAGGCTGCCCTCTGCTATTCAAATATGCCTCTAGCCCTATTTATTTATGAGGAGATTGTACTGGATACAAACTGCTGTAACTGTTATCCAGCTTTGTGGATGACATCACATGGACCTGGTAATCTGATAGAAGGCTTTATTTATTTATTTTTTTAAATTCATTTTTATTGTTAGACTTATTGGGGTGACATCTGTTAGCAAGGATTACATAGGTTTCAGGCATACAATTCTACAGTGCATTGTCAACTTGTTGTATAATAAGTTCACCACCTAATGTGACTTCTCTTTCCATCACCTTATATTTAGCTTCCCCCACTCCTCTCCCACCCCCTCCCCTTTCTCCCCT
>PVJL010012106.1:0-39025 GCA_004026885.1 Lyroderma lyra
TACCACAGTCCCCCAGGTGCTAGTTCACTTCCTGGTAAAGAGAAAAACTATTTCCTTTGCTGGATGCTCAATACAGATAGTTGTTTTACTTCTGGTTGGCTGTACAGAGTGTGCACTCCTGGCAGTGATGTCTTATGACCGCTATGTGGCTGTCTGCAAGCCCCTGCACTACTCCACCATCATGACACACTGGGTATGTATCCAGCTGGTCATAGGGTCCTGGGCCAGTGGAGCATTTGTGTCTTTGGTAGACACCATATTCACATTGCATCTGCCCTACCAAGGGAACAATGTCATTAAGCATTTTTTTTGTGAACCTCCAGCACTCCTGAAGCTGGCTTCAACAGATACCTACAGCACAGAAATGGCCATCTTTGTAATGGGTGTGGTCATCCTCTTATTTCCTGTCTCCTTGATCCTTATCTCCTACTGGAATATTTTCTCTGCTGTGATCCAGATACAGTCCAAGGAGGGGAGGCTCAAAACTTTGTCTACTTGTGGCTCCCATCTTATTGTTGTTGTCCTCTTCTATGGCTCAGCAATATTTGCCTACATGAGGCCAAACTCCAAGATAATGAATGAAAGCGACAAAATTATCTCTGTGTTCTACTCATCGGTGACACCCATGCTGAACCCCATCATTTATAGTCTGAGGAACAAGGATGTCAAAGGGGCACTCAGGAGAGTGACTATAAAATAGTCTTTGTGAAAGTAGAAATCCATGATTTTGATGACAATTTTAGGAATGTGGAGAGAAGTGATTTTCTTATAAATGTTTCCATTTTCATCCCATTCCTCCACTTCTTTCTTCCTTCTATGTTCCCATATCTCTCCTCAGATAAATTTAGCAAATTACCCATTCAAAGCAAGACACCTTGATAGGCACAGGAAAGAAATATAGAAATGAAAGAGAGAAGAAAATTTTCTTCTCTCTTCGAGCCTGTGTAAACTAATAAGAAAATTAAAACAACTAGAAATACAACTATATATTAAATAACGAAGAATCAAATAAAACTATCACAAATATGATAATGAATTTCTGATAAAGTCATTTCTTTAATTCTTGCATGCACTGATCAAACATTTTGATATTTTGGATGCTGATTATATATCTCAGGTATATTTCTAGAAACTGGAGATGCAGACATAAAAAGTAAAGTCTTCATGGTATTGTCATATTTCTAACAGAGCTTTTAGTTTTAAATTTAACAATTTCTGAAATTTAAAAGAGAGCACATTTAAAGAATAACAAATGGTAGAAATTGTTGTAAGAGTATTATAACAGGAAAATAGTGAAATATCAGGCTGAAAAGTAAGGTAAAGAGTCTAGATTGAGAAATACTTTAAATTCAATTCTAAAGAATTTACCCAGCATATAATTCTGAAAATGCTGAAGATTAAGGAATTTATGGTACAGTGATGGAAAATTAGAAAAAATTTAAGAAAAGTAGCAATGGGACACTTTTA
This sequence comes from Lyroderma lyra, assembly GCA_004026885.1. Lineage (NCBI taxonomy): Eukaryota > Metazoa > Chordata > Mammalia > Chiroptera > Megadermatidae > Lyroderma > Lyroderma lyra. The sequence continues at coordinate 1,468 of PVJL010012106.1, forward strand.
TGCATTGGTAAAGCACTTACGTTGTAGACCATAGTTTTGCTCTCATGATTTGAAATAATTCCTGAACTGCTTTTAGGAAAATACTTTTCAGTACAGGATGGAATAGGGTAGGCCTCATGATCCTACATTTGTAACAAGTTCTGGGTGATTCTTAAGCACACTAAAAATTGCATATTGCTTTTAAGGCAATGGAATGACTTTTATATAAACAAATTATGTAATTACTTGCTTAATGTCCAACTCCTTCATTTGTCTGTAAGTTCCATGGCAGGAAAGACTATGACTCCTTTGTTGATCTCTGTATTATCACTTTAGTGAAATACCCAGTCATTGCTATTTCTCTAGAGATATCATTTTTAATAAATTAATAAAGTTAGAGTTTAGGCGAGAAATATGAGCTAGAGAAATAAATTTAGAAGTTTATTGCAAATTGACACATCTAAGGATGTATGTCAAAGTTTTTAGCCAGAAAATCAGTGCATGCAGTGCAATCTTGAAGGAGTTCTATTAAAATGCAAGTTCCTGGTTTTACTGTAGACCATTAAGTGTGGCAATGATGGAAGCAATGCATATGTTTTGTAAAAATATCCCAAGGTAATTCTGAAACACAATCTTGGATAAGAGGTGGTGTTGAAGAAAGACAGTGGGAAAAAATCCAAGACACAACCTTGGAGTTACCAGCAGCATTTAATGAAGACTGAAGAGTAGCCAATCTAGCCTGTAGCAGCAAAAATCAAAGAAACAGGAAAAGCTGAACGCAGGTGTGTCAGAAGTATTGAAAGGAGAAGCTTTTCAAAAAAGCTTTCTCTAATGTCTCAGAGTTTTACATACTGATAAAAGTTATTGAACTTGTCAGTTCAGTCATTATTGACCTTTTCAAATCTTATTACAGAAGAATAATTAAGTAACAGTTACAGACTTTTAGAAAGCATACAGAATGGGACAGTGATGGAAAACAAGGATAAAGTTAAGAAAAGGAAGATAAAGGTAAAAAAAGGAGTTGACTAAGTTGAAAACTGAAGGGTGAAAGAACTAATCAAGTAAAGGTCTGGTGAAGGTAAGAGACAGGCAGCAAATAAAAGGAGAAGAGTATATATATAGATTTTTCTTTATTTTAAGAGAAGCTTTTCTCACACCTAACATAATAAATATTTCCTATGTTATCTCCTAGTTCTTGTTCTAGTTTTCCTTTATGTAATACTAGTTATTCTAACACAGGGATCAGCAAACTTTTTCTCTAAAGGGACAGATGATAAATAATTTATGTGGATCATACTCTCCCCAACACAACTACTTAGCTCTGTCATTGTACTGGGAAAACAGTCACAGACAATACAAAAATGAACATGTTCCAATAAAACTTTATTTGTAAAAAACATAGCCCCGGGAACAAATTTACTGACCCCTGCTCTAACAGATAAATCCGAAATCTCAGTGGCTTAACAGGTAGAAGTTTAGTTTTCACTTACATAAATTCTACTTGAGGGATAGACTTGCAGGCATGTGGACCCAAGCTGACAGAAGCTCTGCTATTTGGAGCTTTCAAGGTCATCCTGCATGTCAATATCTGGACAGATGAAGATAAAAGGTTGTTAACAGGTAGGTTTTATGGCTTAGAGAGAGCACACATCATATTTGCTTTCATTCCATTTATGGAAACTCAATCATATGGCCCAATGTAAATTTCGAGAAACGAGGAACATGAGTATGGAGTGAGCAGCCTAACATAGGACATTGTTTTTATCCATTAGATTTTTAAAATATCTGGATTTTGTTTTAGGAGAACTTATATATGTGAGTTAGTATGGTACTTTTTCCCTAAATATTTAGCCATTTGTTTTAAAATCATAATTAGTCATTGCCCCCCAATAATTTCAGGTGCCACCATAATAATAATTAGATTTCAATATGCATATTGGCATATTCATCAATTACTGAACTTGTTTTGTTGTATTTCAATTACTATAGCTTTAGTTGGTAGGATATAACTCTTATTTTCTTCTATTTTACAATTTTCTTGATTATTCACATGCTTTCTAAATGTGCTTGTAAAAATTCATTTTTAACATGCCATTAAAATTTTGATGGTTATTATTTCAAATTTATAGATTTACCAAAAAATTAACATATTTAAATGAACATATTCAATATTTTTATCTAGGAATATGACATATTCCTATATTTCTTCACTGAAGATATACACATGCACTCACACACACATATATCTTTTTACATTGTTATTATAGAGATTGTGGAATATGTAGACCTAAATTTTATGGAAAAGAAGCTACGACACACACATAGTACAGTTTATGCTTTCATGGAGTTTTCATTTTGGAAGTTGGAGGCAGAGAGTAAACAAGTAAACTAAGGTATAAAGAAAGTGTCACATAATGATAAGTGCAATGAAGAAAATAAAATACAGCATGGGGTAATGCCTTTTAGTTTGGATGAATGCCACTTAGATTGATAACCTCTTTGAGAAGTTAAGATTTTGAAGATGGGATCTGAATGATGAGAAGTAGTAAGCCAAGCAAATGAATAGCTACTAATTGGCCAGAAAACAGGAACAATTTTGGACTGTGCAATGGACAGCAAGAAGGTCAATGAGGTTAGATTTAGAGTGACTACAAGGAAACATAGTTTCAAATATGGACTAAATGGTAGGCAGGGGTAAGATTGTGGGCATTCTTGCTGAAAAATGATAGGATCTGATTCACATTAATGAAGCTTAATCTATATACAAGGGAGAAAACAGTTTATATTGAGGAAGAGTAAAAAGAGAAAGTCCTATTAGGAAGCTATCATAGAGCACAGGCAACAGATTATGGTGACTTGGGCTAAGATGTTACAGGCAAGACCAAGAGAAGTGCACATATTTGGAATATATTGTATAGATTAGCCCAAGATTTACTTGTTGGGGCAGTAAGACAAAAAGACAAAACTATTTTTGTACTTAAGTTTTTAGTTCAATCAATTGTGTGGATGGTGATGCTACTGATTTATATTAAAAAGAATGAGGTAAGAACAGATTAGTAGGAGAATGTAGGAAGAGTCATGTTTTGGGTTAAATTTGTAATTCCTAATAGACACAATAAATAGACAATTAGATATGATTCTTATGGTTCATGGAGTTAGTCAGGTCTTTGGGAGTTACAAGTATCTAAGTTGTATTTTAACCTATGCAACTAAATGGAAATTTTCAATAAGAGATTATTGAGTGAGAAGAAAGAGAGATCCATATTAGTACTAGGGGAAATGTCCAAATTCAGAAAGAGAAGGACAAGAGAGTTAAGAAGAAGGAAGATCAGGAGTATGTGGAGTCCGGAAGACAAGAGAAGTTTCAAGAGACAGAAAATGTCAATGTCAACTGTATTAATGTTGCTAAAAGGTTAAAGAAAGAGGATGTAGAAATGATCATTTTATTGGGAACATTAGTGATGACAAAGAACATATCAATGGAAAAAGATCAAAACTTGATTCAGAGTAGGTTAAAATGTGAATAGAAAATCATCAGAAGATCATAAGGTAGTTATGTTTTTAATTTTTTCAAGTACAATGGACCCATCACAGGGGAACACTTCATAAATTATACAGATGACTGCCCACTATGTTGTACACCTGAAAGTAATACAAATTAATATTGAATGTCAACTATTACATATATGTGTGTGTGTGTGTAGCATCACATAGGAAATAGACCTGTTGGGGTTATCACTATATAAAGGTTATAAATGTCTAAGCATTATGTTTTCTTATACATGTGAAACTAATTTTAAAAAAGAAAGAAAATAATTAGAGGAGAAAGCGAGCATAGATATACCTTTTGAGATGTTTTTTCTCTGAAGAGAAGCTGAAAAAAAAATGGCTCAGTAAATGAAGAAGATAAGGAGTCATGAAAAAAAGGATTATTACGATGGGAGAGTCAGAGCACATCTGTATCCTTACGGTAATGATCCAAAAGAAACAAACAAAATGGTTTCAGATTAAAGGATTCTGTAGGAACAAAATCTCTGGTACATGAGTGAGATTGGATCCAGGGTACTGGTGGAGAAGTCAGCCTTTGATAGACAGTTGTAAAGAGGGAAAACTGAGCATAAATGTGTAGGTACATACAGGTAGGTGGGAGCTTTGAAGAGGGGAAGATAAGCGACTGCTCTCCCTTACTTCTCTTCCCCTTCTTACCCTAAATATTACTTTTTATTCCATTTGAAGTATGGTGTAAGGTTTTCAGTTAAGACTGAAGGTCATTTGAAATGGTCATTTGAAGTAAGGAATCAAAACTAGGTTCAGGAAAATGTTGTAGTGTACTGTGTTTTGGAAGGTATGGTATTGCTAAAAAAAAAAAATACAAACTCAAATTTCAAATGAATCTGTAAGTTGAATATATTCACAATCAGGTTACCAGTAAGCTTTTAAGATGTAGATGATAGAATCAAATATCTTCAGAAAATGTAAAGAGAAAGAAGCTAGAACAGAATAATCAAGAGAATAGCTTAATACTATATTTATGAGAACATTATATGTGATAAAATAAATAAAAGAAATTAATGGAAAGGAGAAGAATTATTTTTAAATATTACTGGGAAAGTGGCAACTTCAAAAACAAAGTTAAAAACTTACCATATGAAGATAAATTAGAAATCTATTTTAGAAGTTAAATGCAAATTGTAAGATAATTACGAAAATATAAAATATATACATTTTTTACTGACATAGTGAAAAATTATATCCTAACAATAAAAATCACTTAAAGAAAACAAAAACATTGATAGATTTCACTACGTAAATATTTTTAGTAATTCTCTAACTAAAAATCCTCCTTGTGGAGATATTGAAAAATTGAATAACAAATTGGGCAAAAAGTTATTACCACAAATATAACAATCAAAGTGTAAGTATCCCTAATCTGTAAAGAAGTTCAACAACTCAACAAAAAAAATAAAATAATTAATTATACAAATTAAAATAGATTTAAATGTTATACCTAATAAATTAATAGTGACTATTTATATGTTAAACATAATGTGGCAAAAGGCTTGGTATGTTAAGTAGACTTACATGTTGTTGGTAAAAATGCAAAATATGTAACATTTTAAAAACATTAATGTATTTTTATATCAAGAATATTAAGTAAATTTTTTACTTTGGTTTTAACAATGTTACTCATAAGAACTTATTCTTAGGGAAAAATCATTCACACACCTAAGATATCAACATTGATGTTTTTATACACACACACACACACACACACACACACACACACCCCACCACCACCACCATCCCTACCACAAATGATACAAAAACATCATTAAATGTATAGTGGTGATGATATATTACAAAGCATCCATATGATCCAATATTATGTTATCTCATAAAAGTATTTTCAAGGTTATTATTTATGTAGGAGTTAAGATTTATGAAGTACTCATTGTATGCCAGGTGTTATTGTAAATGCCTTACATTTATATTTATTAACTTATTTAATTTTACAACAGCTAAGAAGTAGGCCTTATTATTTCTGCCAAATTACGGTTTATAGATGTGCAGACTTAGGAACAGAGGTTAATAATAACATGCTCAAAGTGATACAGTAGTCCCCCTTATCCTTGGGGGATTCATCCCAAGACCCCCAGTGGATGCCTGAATCCATAATAGTATTGAACCTTATATATTCTATTTTTTTCATATACATACAAACCTATGATCAACTTTAATTTATAAATTAGGCACAGTAAGAGATTAACAACAATAGCTAATAATAAAATACACCAATTATAACAATAGACTATAATAAAAGTTATGTGGATGTGCTCTCTTTCAAAATATCATATTTTACTATACTCTCCTTTCTTATGATGATGAAATGAGATTATAAAGACGTTATTAAGTTGAGAGCTTTCATTTTTTCATTTAAGAAAACACTTTATGACTTTTTGTTGTCTTTTCAAATTCCCAAGATTACAATTCTTGTGCTTCAGGGACGTTATTAAGTAAAATAAGGGCTGCTTGAACACAAGCACTACAACATTATGACAGTCAATCTGATAACCAAGAAGACACTAGGTAACTAAAGGGCAGGGGGCTTCTTCAGTGTGGAGATGCTGGACAAATGGTTGAGTTACATTCTGGTCAGGATACATGAGATTTCATCACACTACTCAGAATAGCACATGATTTAAAACTTAATTATTTCTGGAACTTTCTATTTAATATTTTCAGACCACAGTTGACCCTGGGTAATTGAAACCATGGAAAGCAAAACCATGGCTAGTGGGTGGGGGACTACTGTATAAGTATGTGGTGATATATTATATTCAAATCTCTGTACTGTGACAATTGACCCCAGGCTCTTTGTCACTGCTCTATACTACCACCACATAATGTAGGTGGAGGGGTGGAGATTACTATATATTTATAAGCAAAAACAAAATCTTTATTCTACATGCATATATCAACTCAGTAAGTCATGCTTGCATTAAAAATGGAAGGAAATGTATCTAAATATGTATAGAGGACATCACTGGATGAGGAAATTTCAATTGTTTTTTGCCTATTTCTAGCTTTCTTAATTTTATTCATTTTTTTAAAGAACAACTTCTTAAGATAAAACAGTGCTGTTTTATTTTGGAAAAAAGAGGAAGTGTAGGAAAATTTGCAAAAAAAAAATCAATATTCTCAAAAATAGTGCCACTTAATGAAACATGTTATTTTGAAGCTTCAAAACAACTCACAGCTTTTGTTTAAATACTTTCTTATTTATAAACAAACTGTAGGACTGCCAAATAGGTGACTAGAAAATGAATTTATGTGTTGACCCTCCTTTTTTTTGCACAAATATATGCAAACATCCAGAGACTCACACATTCACACATATCAAGTATATCAACCCTTTGCAATTGTAGGGATATTGCAAGACATCCTCAGATAATGGAAAACTATTTTGTTTCTGTTTATTGCCAAGGAATAAGCATGGTTGTTTATCATGGACCTAGATGATGAGCTGCCTTAACTTTGTATTTTATTTACTTTAGAAATATTTGGATTTTAGGCATTACTAAAAAATACCCATGTCAAATCCAAATTTTAAAAAAAGACAAATAAACAACAAAAGAAAATGGTTGTTGGAGTGTCCAGGTAGGGAAGTTTCTATAATGGCTGATGTTTGGGAAATGAGGTGTGAACATGAAGCAAATCATGTGAACTACTATTACTTTGGGCATTAAAGTAGGCTGCCTACATAATTTAATTTTTTAACAAGGTCTAAAATTTGAGCAAATCTCAAGGTCTCCTCCCCCAGTGTATGGACCTTGCTTAGGCCTCCCACTTGAAACTTTCTTTTCCTTGGCTCTTACTTTGGACAATTTAGACTCCTAAGGACAGAGGACATGTCTCAAGTTGGCAAATGCCCTTAGCTCCACTTAATTCAGCAGCTACCTGGGGAAACAGAGAGTAACTTTTACATAGAATATCGTTTACACCTTAGAAGTTACCTCATATAGAGAAGTTTTAAAGAAGCATTTGAGGGAGTTCCCTGATGGTGTAGTGGCTTAAGGCTTCGGCGCTGGTGCTGTCAGCGCTGCGGCCTGGGTTCGATTCCCGGTCAGGGAGCTACCCACATACCAAAAAGCAAAAAAAAAAAAAAAAAAGCATTTGAAAAGTCATTACATTCCTTCATTTTTATATTAAAGTATATATTCTGCATTATGGTGTTTTATCATGAATATTTGATTCTTAGCAGAAATCTTCTGACTTTGTGGAGAAATGAATTTTGGAATCAATCCAAGAGCCCCTTTCTAACTGGTAGAGTGTGTCCGCACCATATATTTTCCCAGGACTCTCTTCAAGGCCCCCATGACCTCCTTATTCCTCAGACTGTAGAAGAGGGGGTTCAAGGCTGGAGTGATAATTCCATAGAAAACAGAGATGATGTTGTCCTGCTTGGGGCTGTGAAGGGAACTGGGCAGGATGTACATGAAAATGGCAGCTCCATAGAACATTCCAACTACAGTTAGGTGGGAAGTACAAGTGACTAGGGCTTTCTGTTTCCCCTCATTTGAAGGCATGTGCAGAATGGTAAACAGAATTAGTGTGTAGGAGGCAACGACAGTAACAAGAGTGGGCACAAGGAATGTTACACCCGTTACATACACCAAGAGCTCATATCTGGAGGTATCTGCACAGGCCAATTTCAGCAGAGGTGGGATCTCACAGAGCATGTGCCTGATTTTCTGGGACATGCAGAAAGGGAAGTGCATGGTATACAAAGTATGTCCTAGGGCACACAGGGATGCCAGGATCCAGCATGTGGCCACCATGAGCCAGCAGACCCTTGGACTCATGAGGACCATGTAGTTCAGAGGATGACAAATGGCCACATACCTGTCATAGGCCATGAAGGCCAGTAGGAGGTCCTCTGCACCACCCAGGGTCAGTGTCAGAAACATCTGAAGGGCACATTCTCCAAAGGAAATGGTGTTTTCACTTAGCAGAAAATCCATGAGGGCCTTGGGACTGACAACAGATGTAAAGAGGAGGTCCATCAGTGAGAGCTGCCCAAGGAAGAGGTACATGGGCACACGGAGCCGGATATCCACTGTGATAACCAGGAGCATCAGCCCATTGCTGATCATAGCCAACATGTACAGGACTGAGATTGTGGCACAGAGAAGCTCAGGAGACCCACTGTCTTTCAGAATCCCCATCAATATGAAGCCACTTCCCAAGGTTGAATTCCAGTGCTCCATTCTGTGTTGTTTGTTTAGTTATCTAGAATCAAATGGATTCTTGGTGAATTTTTGCTAAAATTGTCCTTTAGATTTGTAACATCAATGGCCCCTAAGGATGGCCAATATGAATTCAGTGAAGTGATGCCTTCCTCACCAGTAACTGACTTTACCTCTTCTTTTTTTAAATTTAATTATAGTTGGTATACAATCTTGTATTGGTTATATTAGTACCAGGTATAAAATGTAGTGATTTGACAACTTTATATGCTAGGATGTGATCACTCCACTAATTCTAGTAATCATATGTCCCAATGCAAACATCACAATATTGTACATTTTACCTCTTGATTTCTCAGTTTCTGACTCTTTTAATTGTATCTTGATAAAGAACCATCTAAAGGCAGAACAGGTGTCACACTAACAGCTAAACATTAAGAGATCACTATATGAAAATATTCAGTCATCAAACATGAATGTGAATCTTTCCAGAAAGATTAAATCATCTTTCTCTTAATAAAATGCAATATTCTGGCACCCATGCCCTTGATTATTCTTGGACCTATCTTGTATAATATAAGGCTAATGATTTAAATACCCAGTTAGTGTTCTGCATAGACCTGTTTGAATATGAAATTCTAAAGCAGGTACAGAAATATGCTTCAAAAATGGAACTCCAATTCTTTTTTCATATAACATTTGTTTGCAGCACCCAAGGCGATAGATACAATTCTGACTAGAAGAGCTAACCTGCATTCACTTTAGTCACCTCTCTTGATGAGTTCTACATTCTCCATGTGCCTGAGAGAAAAGAATCCTAGACTGTCTGAGGTTAGAGGATGATGTGTTTGAGTTGCTTTTGCTTTTGGAGTCAAACCTTTAGGATCAATGCAAACATACTGCCTTTTTCAAACAGGTTATAATAAAATATGACCTGGAAGGACTCAGAAATATGATGACAGATGAGGCCCTGCCCAGGAAATTCAGACTTTTATGTTTGAGAAAATGGTGAAAGGTGTAGGCAAGAAGAGATATGTATTGTATGCTGTAATCAAGCTCAGTTATCCTAGTTTCCTTTTCTTGCACCAGACCCAGATCCCCACTCTCCTTGCAGAGCCAAAGTACACACACTTGATTAGAAGGCCACAGGGATAGAGGGGAAAAGCTCCTGTTCTGTAAATCTGCTATTGCAGTGTAGTACCTAATCCCAGAGAGAACCCAAAAGAGTCAGCTCTGAAATTGATGGAAATTAGTGTCATGCATCATGAGAACTGGACAGATAAAGCCAACTCTGAGCATGTATTAAAGGATCTATAAGTGAAGCATCTTTCTCTAAATCATTTTTCTATACTGTGGTTTATATATTTTGACATTTACCTGGTTTCTATTGGCCTCTTCTGAGTCCACAGGATTTTAATGGTAAAAAGTTATTAGGGCATATGACAGGTATATCATCTGGTTTAAATGGCCCTTTGGAGGCAAGTATTATCAGATAGGTACAAAAGCACCTTATCAGAGGCCAGCAAAGCCCATGGGGTCTAAAAACAGGTACCAATACTTTGCTAGGAAACAGATACCCAACCTGGCATGTAGCACTGACTTTTTCATCATACTCATTGATCCCGCTTCTTCTTTAGAAAACCAAGATTTAAGGGGATGGGAAGGGCTGTAGAGGCCAAAGTACTAGACAAGGTGGAAGACAGAGCAGCTAACTTCTTAGTTTGGACTCTCTCAATTCAACATTCCTAGAAGGTATACACTTCCCTAAAAGAATCAATGCTCTTACCTCTTACTGTATGCATATTATACCTTAATAAAAGGTGGTGAGAAGATCACCTGGCTGATCATGCAGACTGCCTTGGGATTGTTTGAAGGTCAGGAATATTTCCACAGAAATAGGAAAGGAATATGACCATTTTCTAGTCATATCCAATTGGTTTAATTTTTGCTAAGTTGGATTAAGAGTCTGAAGAGTCTGAGCAAAGTAGATATCAAGGTCCTTCTTTGCCTTCTAATCCTCTACAGATTTTCTCTAGTGATGCAGTAGACAGAGCATTATTAATGCAGTCCTTGAGTAGTTTCTGTGGAGCAAAAAGATAAATTTCCTGTTCTCACACCCGTAAAGAATTAGAAGAAACTGCTTCTGTCACACAGTTTGCTAGGTATAGAGCCCATCTAGCTATGGAGCAGTAGTCAGATTGAGTTCTCAGCTCCAGATGCTCAGATGTTCATTTATTCTTGCTAAGGTTTGAGAGCAAAGATGAAAGCAGCAGAAGTCTGAAGGAAGCAGATATTAAAATAGCTGCCTAAGGGAGACCCTGCCAGGCCTGGCCTTCTTGTCCCTGGGGCCAATAATGAGCCAGGGCCCTGTCCTCGGGGAGGCCACTCTGTTTCTTTATCCCATGACCCCATCTCTTTTACTCTATTCTACCCCTACCTTCAGAGGGACTTATCTTCTCAGATGAAATGGCCTCCCCTGGAAATAATGATCCAGGAAACAGGATGCTAATGAATCCTCTTGGGCTGGTTTCCTGGACTGATATTCCTACACTCTCCCCTCATTAAATTAGCTTGAAGGCCTCAGATTTTTATTCCATCTTAAGGGAGGCACTGATGGGCCATTTCTAAATTGCTGACAGAATATGCAAGGAAGCAAGAGTCCCTATCATCATCTGCCCTCTGCCCCAAATCTCAAAATGGATTTTGCTGTATCTGTGGAACATGCCTTCCACCCTCCTCTCTCTTGATGGCTTCATGTTCCTCTTAGCCTCGACTATTTCCAATTCAATATGATTGTACTCTGTGGAGTCTGTAATTATAAGATCTTCCTTTCATTAACCTCTGGCAATCCAACATGGCCTGTGCATAAGTATGTGTGTCCTGCTGTTAGTGTTATCTGCCACCAGTGACACTTCAAGAAAGTAGACCATTTTGTAAGCTTTGAGCAGAAAGAACTAAAAAGAAATACCCATAGTACTGGAGGTGTAGAATGTCAATGTTAAAGAAAGTCTTTTAAATCCTTCCAGAGATAAAATATGAATTACCTACTAATAAGGGCAACAAGATAATAAGGAAGTATTCAATGATAGTAATAGGACAAGAGAAAAGCATCTTCAAAAGTATTGAGGGAATATAACTGTACACCTAGAATTCTATGCATAGGGAATTATCATTAAAGGGTGAGGACAAATTAAAAGATTTTATTGCTCAAGACTCCCAGTAAAAAATTTCAGCAAGAAGAAAAGTGATGCCTAGGGAATGTATATAATACACAGTGCAGAGAAATTGGTTCAGTAAATGAGTTGGCAAGTTTAACTGAAAAAGAATAAATACATTTGTATTTTAAAAGAGTAAAACTAAAATTCTTGAGAAAAATAAGATGGAAGTGAGATTTTTCTCTGAGTACTTAAAAAAAGCTATAGAAGCAAAATATTAAAAGCCTCATGTTCATTTATTTAAAATTATCATTTCCTATATTTTTCATTTTTATTAAGATATAACATGCATACAATAAAATTTACCTGTTTTAGATTACAGTTCCACAAATTTTGACAAATGAATCTAAATATCAAGATATAAATGTTTCACCAACTCCCATAATTCTCTGGTACTGTTTTGTAATCACCTCCTGCCTTTACCCAAGCCCCTCACAATTGTCTGATCTGTTTACTGTCAGTATTACTTTGGCCTTTTGTAGACTGTCATGTAAATAGTATTATACATTTTGAGTTCAGATTCTTTCAGTTAGAATAATATTTTTGAGATTCATACATATTTTGGTGTCTATTAGTAGTTTATTTCTATTTATTGCTGAGTAGTATTCAATTATATTGATAAATAATAATTTATCCATTCACCAGCTGAAGGACATCTGTGTTGTTTCCAGTTTTTGTTGGTTATAAAAAAATGCATTTATGTATAGGTGTTTGAATGAATAAAAATTGTATATTTACTTGGGTAAATGCCTCAGAGTGAACTTGTTCAATTGTATAAGTTTATATCTAAGATGATAAGAAACTACCAAACTTTTCCATAGTGACTGAACCATTCTGCATTCCCAGTTTTATTCTCATTTTGTGTTTTATTAAGCTGTAAATTATAGGCTCTTTAAATTCTAGTTTAAAATGAATAAAATATTCTGTGAAGCTTTAAATTTCAAGTATTTTCAATTAGCATTTAAACAAAAAAGGGAAGTTTTGGTAAGTGAGCAGGATTATTTATACAAGTAAAGAAGGAGGTGCAATTCAAGACAGAATGTCATGTAGGGACACACACTGTGCATATGCGCATATGCATGCATACACACACACACACACACACACGCACACACACACTTAGAGTTGGACACTAAAAACATTAATGATAATTCAATCCTGTCTACTTAGCAATGTTGAACATAGTCTTACAAAAAATTTTTGAGTATTTTGAGATATGTGGATTATAAAGACTTACAGGTATGGAGGAAGATAGTGGATTAGGTATACGCTGTGCTTGCAGCCTCCTCAGATCTCATCTAAATTGGCAAAAGACTGTAGAACAACTAACCTTGAGAATTTTTGGAGGACTAGCTGAAGAGAGCCCCTACAAATATAGCTATAAAGAAGAAGCCACATCAAGACTGGTGGGAAGAGCAGAGACGTGAAATGAGCTGACCAGAAGCCCACAGTGGTTAAACTCTGGGAGGGACACCTCAGAGATGGAGTGTACCCCAGAAGAGGGAGGGGTTCCAGCTCCACACTGGCTCCCCAGCCTGGGAGTCCTGTGCTGGGAAGAAAATTTCCCATTACATCTGGCAGTGAAAATCAGTGAGAATTCTGTCTGCCCATCTTCATAAGACAGAAGATGGCTGGAAATCCAGATGTCCAATTAAAAGGCATGCACTCAAACCCAATCAATTGCTAACACTCACCTGGTGCTTGCTAGAGGGGTAGCAACTCTGGAGGCACCAGAGATATACGGGGAAAGGTTGAGCTGTGGGGTTTGGGGGCAAGGGCTGGAGGACCCACTGTCTCTGCATGGAGTCACCTTCACATGTAGCTTACAAGATGATGTCATTTTTTCTATGTTAAACCCTTCTCCAAAGGGAAAATCTGAAACTGCATTGGTCTAATAAAATCTGTGTTTGTGCACCACCTTTGCGATGCATTGGGACCTGGCCCCACAGAGCTAACACTACATCTCCCAGGGTGCTCTAGGCTACCAAGCATTCAGCCCTGCCCTACTAGCTACAATATGGTTTTACAGACTTACAGGAGCAGCAGTTTGCTATGGGCCTGGGAAATGTTTGGTAGCCTACAGCTACCACGTGCTACTCTGCAGCCCTTCCAGGGATGGTAACAGGCTCCTGTAGACTGGTGGCAAAAGACCACGAAGCTCTCAGAACATTTTTACAAAGTGTGTACAAACCCAGCTTTAGAACAATAACCAGTAGAAATCGATTTTGTGAAAAACCACACCCACATCTTGTGGCTCCCTGGAGCTTTGCCCAGCCCACCTGTGGCTACATTGCTGGAGGTCCAACAAGCAAACAAACAAAAGATCAAAAACATGAGTAATGACATGACAATGACTACATACCTGTCAATAATCACTTTAAATGTAAATAGACTAAATATTTCAATCAAAAGACATAGGGCAAGCTGAATGAATAAGAAAACAAGACCCAGGCATATGCCACTCACAAAATATCCACCTCAAATAAAAAGACACATAGAGATTCAAAGTAAAGGGATGGAAAAAATATTTCACACAAATGGAAATGAGAAAAAAGCTGGGGTATCACTAATTTATGGACAAATAATTTATGACACAGGAGCAAAAAGTATGCAATGGGGAAAAGACAGCCTCTTCAGTAGGTGGTGCTGGGAAAGCTGGAAAAACATATGCAAAAGAATGAATCTGAGTTGTGAAATCTCACCATATACAAAAATTAACTCAAAATGGATTAAAGACCTTCATATAAGACCCAAAACCATAAACTGTATAAAAGAAAACATTGGTACTAAACTTAAAGACCTAGGGCTCAAGGAAGACGTCCTGAACCTGACCTCACAGGCAAGGGAATTAAAAGTGAAAATAAATGATTGCGAATATTTCAAACCAAGAAGCTTCTTCATAGCAAAAGAAACCATCAACAAAGCAAAGAGACAGCCAACTGAATGGCAGAACATATTTGCAAACAACGCATCAGGTAAGGGTGTAATATCTAAAATATATAAAGAACTAATATGACTTAACAGCAAGAAGACAAACAAACCAATTAAAAAGTGGGCAGAGGAACTAAACAGACACTTCTCCCACAAAGAAATACAAATGACCAGCAAACATATGAAAAGATGCTCAATGTCAACAAGATGAGGAATAACAAGTATTAGAGAGGATGTGGAGAAAAAGGAACTCTCACACACTGCTGGTGGAAGTGTGAACTGGTACAACCTCTATGGAAGACAGTGTAAAGATTCCTCAGAAAATTGGGAATGTAGTTACCACATGACCCAGCAATCCCCCTTCTGGGGATCTACCCAAAAACTTGAAAACCTTAGTCCACAAACACTTATGTACCCCAATATTCATTGCAGCACTGTTCATAGTAGCCAAAACATGAAAACAACCAAAGTACCCTGTGACAGATGAGTGGATAAGGAAGCTGTGGTACATATATACAATGGAATATTACTCGGCTATAAGAAAAGATGAAACACTGCCATTTAGAACAAAATGGATAGACCTAGAGATCATCATGCTAAGCAAAATAAGCCAGATAGAAAAAAACAAAAAAAGCTGGGGTACCAATGGTTGTATCAGATAAAGTAGACTTTAAAATGAAGACTATAATAGGAGGCAAATAAGGCATTACACAATTAAAAGGGATTAATCCAACAATAAGACATTTTCTTACAAACATTTAAGCAATCAACATAGGAGCACCCAAATACATAAAGCAAATATTGACTGACATAAAGGCAGAGATCAATGGAAACACACTCATAGTAGACACTTTAACACCCCACTGACAACAAAAGAAAGGTCTTCCACACAGAATATTAACATGGAAACAGCAGACTTTAATGACACACTATACCAGATAGATTTAATTGATACTTTCAAAGCATTTTATCCAAAGGTAGAAGAATATACATCCTTTTCAAGAACATATAAAACATTTTTTAAGATAGACTATATGCTAGGCCACAAAGGAAGCCTCAATAAATTTTTAAAAATTAAAAGCATATCAAGCATCTTCTCTGACCACAGTAGTATGAAACTAGAAATCAATTACAAGAAAAACTGAAAAACACACAAACACATGGAGGCTAAATAACATGCTACTGAACAATAAATGGTTCAACAGAAGTCAAAATGTACCATGAGACAAGCAAAAATGAAAATGCAACAACCCAAAATATATGCAACACAGCAAAAACAGCCCCAAGAGGAAAATTCTTAGCAATGCAGGGCTACCCAAAGAGACAAGAAAAGGTTCAAATAAACAGTTTAACCTTACACCTAAGGGAACTGGAAAAACAACAACAAACACAGCCCAAAGTGAGTACAAGGAAGGAAATAATAAAAATCAAAGTGGAATTAAATGAAATTGAGACTAAAAAGACAATACAAAAGATTAATGAAACCAAGAACTGGTTCTTTGAAAAGATAAACAAAATCAACAAAGTTTTAACCAGACTGCTCAGGAAAAAAACAGAGGGGACCCAAATAAATAAAATCAGAAGTAAAAGAGGAGAAGTTACAACAGACGCCACAGAAATACAAAAATCATTCAAAAATATTATGAGCAAATATACATCAACAAATTGGACAATCTGGAAGAAATGAATTAATTCCTAGAAGCATACAGTCTTCCCAGGCTGAATCCAGAAGAAACAGAAAATCTAAAAAGACCAATTACTAACAACAAAAGTTGAGTCAGTATTCAACAAGCTCTGAACAAACAAATTGCCTGACAGGTTAATTTTATGAAACATTCAAGAAAGAATTAACAACTATTCTCCCTTAACTATTCCAAAACATCCAAGAAGAGGGCAAGCTTCCAAACACATTTTATGAGCCCACTATTACTCTGATTCCAAAACCAGACAGACACTACAAGAAAAGAAAACTATAGACCAATATCTCTAATAAGCATAGATGAAAAAATTCTCAACAAATTATTAGTAAACCAAATTCAGCAATACATTGACTCTGGGTGGTGAGCACATAGACAATGCATTATAGAATTGTATACCTGGAACCTATGTAATTTTTGCTATACAATGTCACCTCAATAAATTTAACAATAAAAGAAGCTCATATACCACAAACAAGTTGGATTCATTCTTGGGATGCAAGAATGATTCAACATACATAAATCAAGTAACATGATATAACACATAAGCAAAATGAAAAATAAGAATCAGATGGCCATATCAAAAGATGCAGAAAAAGCATTTAACAAAATCCAGCAGCCATTTGTAATAAAAACTCAGCAAAGTGAAAACAGGGAACTTATCTCAATATAATAAAAGTCATATGATAAACCCACATCTAACATTATATTCAGTAGAGAAAAACTAAAAGCAATCTCCTTAAGATCAGAAATAAGACAAGAATGCTCACTGTCACCACTATAATTCAACATAGTACTTTGAAGTCCTACCTGCAGCAATCAGAAAAGAAAAAGAAATAAAAGGCACTCAAATAGGACAGGAAGAAATAAAACTGTCATTATTTGCAAATGACATGGTACTATATAGAGAGAACCCCAAAAATTCAACCCAAAAATTATTGGAACTGAAAAATAAATTTAGTACAGTAGCAGAATACAAAATTGATATCCAGAAATTGATTTCACTCTTATACACTAATAACAAAATAGCAAAAAGAGAAATTAAGAATACAATTTCATCTACAACTGCATAAAAAATTTAACCAAGAAAGTAAAAACCTGTATTCATAAAATTATCAGATACTGAAGAGAGAAATTATAGAAGATACAAATAAATGGAAACATTTACCACACTCATGAATAGGAAGAGTTAATACAGTTAAAAAGACCTTACCACTCAAAGCAATTTATAGATTCAATGCAATTCCTATCAAAATACCAATGTCATTTTCACAAAACTGGAACAGATAATTCTAAAATTTGTATAAAACCATAAAAGACCTAAAATAGCAACAGTAATGCTGAGAATGAAAAACAAAGTTAGAGGAACCACACTACCAGATACCAAATTATACTATTATACAAGGACACAATTATTTAAAAAGCATGGTTCACATAAAAACAGATGCACAGGTCAATGGAACAGAATAGAGAACCCAGAAATTAATCCATGTTTATATGGCCAATTAATCTATGACAAAGTAAGCAAGAATTTACATGTAGATAAAGACAGTCTATTTAATAAGTGGTGCTGAAAAAACTAGGCAGATACATACAAAAAAATAAAATTGGATCACATTTTTACAACATATACAAAAATAAACTCAAAATAGATTAAAGACTTAAATATAAGACCTGAAACCATAAAACTCCTAGAAGAAAATACAAGAAGTAACCTCTTGAACATTACCCATAGTGATATTTTTAATGATCATCTCTCCTTGGGCAAAAGAAACAAGGGAAAAAATAAACAAATGGAACTACAACAATCTAAAAAGGTTTTTTCATAACAAAAGAAATCATCAACAAAATAAAATGACATCCTACAGAACAGAAGACATTTGTCAATTAGGCATCCAATAAAGGGTTAATATCCAAAATTTATAAGAACTCATACAACTCAACACCAAAAAACAAAACAATCCAATTAAAAAATAGGCAGAAGGCCTGCACAAACATTTCTCCAAAGAGGACATACGGATAGCCAATAGACATATGAAAAGATGCTCAATGTCACTAATCATCAGAGAAATGCAAATTAAAATCACAATGAGGTACCATCTCACTCCTGTCAGAATGGCTATCATCAATAAATGGTCCAACAAGTGCTGGTGAGGATGTGAAGAAAATAGAACCCTTGTGCACTGTTGGTAGTTTTATAGATTGGTGCAGCCACTATGGAAAACAGTATGGAGGTTCCTCAAAAAATTAAAAATGGAACTACCTTCTGATTCATTGATTCCACTCCTGAGTGTTTTTTAAAACACTAATTTAAAAAACATATGTACCCTATATTTATTTTGGCATTATTTGCAATAGCCAAAATATGAAAACCACCTAAATGCCAATCAATAGATGACTACATAAAAAAACTGTAGTACAGTTAAACAATGGTATAATACTTGGTCATAAAAAGGAATAAAATCTTACCATTTGCAACAATATAAATGGAACTAGAAGCTACTGTGCTAGGTGAAATAAATCAGACTGAGAAAGACAAATGTCATATGATCTCACTTATATGTGGAACATAACAAATAGAATAAACAATCAAAACAGAAATAAGACTCAAACTGACAATGTCAGATGGGAGGGGGAGGGGGGATTAGTAGAAAGTGAAAGGATTGGGAAATGTAAATTGGTAGACACATACTGGTTACAAGGATATGAGGTACAGTATGGGAAGTACAGTTAATAATGTCAAAAAAGCTATTCATGGTACTAGGCAGACACTGGACCCATTGCAGGGAATACTTCATAAATTATATAGATGCTCACCCACTGTGTTGTACACTTGAAAATAATATAAAATAAAGTTGAATGTCAACTATGAGATATATATTCCCTATGCTGTACTCTACATCCCATATATTCATGCACAGGGAATATAGTCAATGGTAATAGCTAGCTAGGTAAGGTATCAGAGGGGAAATAGAACTGTTGGGGTTACCACTATATGAGGTCTGTAAATGTCTAAACATTATGTTCTCCTGTACATGTGAAACTAATTTTTAAAAGACTTATGGTATCTCATATGGAATGCAGCTTTTAATTTCTTTTTATGCTTTTTGGTCATCATAGGCAATTATATTAAAATTCACATTTACTATTGTATAAAATATGTAAATTATTTTCTTTTTCAGATATATGGGTCATAAAACTTTGTCTTGTTTCTTCTTCATTTTCAAATTTCAAAGTATATTTTTAAAAGCTAAAAATATAATGCATACAAACATAGAATGATGTATTATTAACTTTGCAAGATGGTAAAGTTGATTCAAAGAGCACTTGAGAACCAAGGATTTATATATTTCATCAGGAAATTCATTTTTAAATGCTAGAAATAAGATTATCAGGTTCAGTACAAAATTGGTTGAGTTCCCAAAGGACAACTAATTGCAACCCTTGTGATTAATAGTGAACATTTCTTATCATTAAGGAACCATTTGCAGCTCTACAAGACACAGTTTTACAAACTAACATGTAACTTTGGGAATCTGCATCTTTAATTAATAGCAAGTAGCAAGACCAAAAATTAGTACATCCTCCTACAAAATTACAAAACCCAGGGTGAGTCTATGAAATAATGTGGCAGATACAAAGATGTACTGCCCAGCTCCTCCTTTAAGAAAGCACTTGCTACCCAACTATTGGAAAAGAGGTAAACAGACAACTTCCAACTCTTGGGGTCTGTCTAAACTGCAGAAAGCATCTCCCATAAAATCTCATCTTTCTGAATCAGCCAGTATCCCAAGACCTTGCTAGGTGATGATGTTGTATAAAATCCCTAAAAATTCAGCCTGATGCAGGACAACTCTGACTGGCAATTCTCATTCTAGAGTGTTCCATCAGGTTGTTCAAGCTTTATGGAGTCCAGATTATAATTTCTAATTTTCTGTCTGCCCAGTCCTGTTTTCTCCCTCTTTAATAGCTGTTAATCTCTATTAAACATCTCTTGCACACCTAAAATTTTATCTCAGTGTGTGCTTCTGGAGAATTAACCAACAAACTATGTTTTAATGTGATATTTAAAGCCCAATGACTGGCTGCCATTCATAAGTTCCAGCAAAACTGATTACTATGATAGAAAATATTAATACTTATTGAAACCATACTATGTTCCAGGTACTTTTT
The DNA here is from genome assembly GCA_004026885.1 of Lyroderma lyra. NCBI lineage: Eukaryota > Metazoa > Chordata > Mammalia > Chiroptera > Megadermatidae > Lyroderma > Lyroderma lyra. Next base: position 22,210 of record PVJL010012106.1, read on the forward strand.
AAAGCAGTTTATATGTATAAACTCACTTAATTCTCACAACAATTCTATAACATAGGTGTTATATTTAATCTCATTTTACAGATGAAAGCTTTTGAGGACTCACCAACATTGCATAATTGGTAAGTGGTAGAACTGGGAATGAAATGCAGGCAGTGAAGTCCCAAAGTCATGACTGACTATATTCTAGTGTCTATCTCAATCCTAGCATTGATATTTTTACCAAAAGTTCAATCTGACAGGTATATTTAGCAGTTTTGCAAGTAGTAGTAATTAATATAGAGAGAAGAAAAATAATTTTGGACTATATTGAGGAGGCAGAGTTTATAGAATCTTTTCATTTGGGAGTAGTAGTAAGGCAAAAAGAGAAAACAAGAAACATATGTGAATTTTTAGCTTGATCTAGAGTGAAAATGGAAGGACGTCCAAGATGATGGATTAGGTAAACACTATGCCTACTGTACCCCAGGATCACACCAAAATTACAAATAAATTATAAAACAATTAACTTCAAGGATCATCTGAAGACTAGCTGAACAGAAATTCCATAGCTAAGGATAAGAAGAAGCCACATCAAGAATGATAGAAGGGGCAGAGATGTAAAACGGACTGACCCCCAACCCACAATTAGTGATTAAACACCAAGAGAGAAACCTCAGTGGTGGAGGTCTCACTGGAAGAGAGAGGGGTTCCAGCCCCACACTGGGCTGGGAAAAGGAGTTTGCGCAACATCTGACAGTGAAAATCAGTAAGGACTCTGTCTGCCAGTGCCAATGAGATGAAAGGTGGCTAGGAACCCAGATGCCCTCTTAAAGAGCCCACACACAGACTCACTCACTTGCAAACATTCACCTAGTCTCCGGTGGAAAGGCAGCAAGCAACTAGAGAGGCACCAGAGATGTACCAGGAAAGACTGAGTGGTGTGGATGTGGGTGTGGGTTGGAGGGGCAGCTACCATTATTCCTGCGTGGAGCCTATCTCACAAGTGGCCGACAGAAGGGCTCTATCTCTTCTATGGTGAACCCTCCCACAAAGGACCAAATCTCAGATTGCATTGGTTGGGTAAAATCCTGAGTCCCGACTCTGAACAGCTATTACTGCATTGCCAAGGACACTCTCAGCTATTAAGAGGCTGACACTTCCCCACTAGTTGTGTAAGCCTTTTAGAGCAGCAAATGGCCCATGGCTGCCCGAGGAAATTTTGGTGGTGGGTAGTAACCTAATTTTTTAAAATTCATTTCTATTTTTAGACTTATTGGGGTGACATCTGTTAGGAAGGATTACATAGGTTTCAGACATTACAATTCTGCAGTGCGTTGTCAACTTGTTGTATAAGTTCACCACCTAATGTGACTTCTCTTTCCATCACCTTATATTTAGCTTCCTCTATCTCCCATCCCCGCCCCTTTCTCCTCTCCCTACCCCAATATTCCCCAAATAAACATTAAACTATTGGTTGTGTCCAGGGGTTATTTCTTTGCTTATTCATTTCTTTTTTTCTTTGTTGCTTTCAGTTTTATATTCCACATATGAGTGAAGTAATACAGTTGTTTGTTTGTTCTGTCTGGCTTATTTCACTAAGCATGATGATCTCCACGTCCATCCATTTTGTGGGAGACGGCACTATTTCATCTTTTCTTACAGCCGAGAAATATTCCATTGTGTATATGTACTGCAGCTTCTTTATCCAGTCATCTGTCACAGGGCACTTTGGTTGTTTCCATGTTTTGGCCACTGTGAACAGCGCTGCAATGAACAATGGGGTGCATGTCTTTGCAGACAAAAGTTTTCAAGTTTTTTGGGTAGATCCCCAGAAGGGGGATTGCTGGGTCAAATGGTAGCTCCATTCCCAATTTTCTGAGGAACCTCCACACTGTCACCCACAGTAGTTATACCAATCTGCATTCCCACCAGCAGTGTGCGAGAGTTTCTTTTTGTACACATCCTCTCCAGCACTTGTTATTCTTTGACTTGTTGGTAATAGCCATTCTAACAGGTGTGAGGTGGTATCTCATTGTGGTTTTGATTTACATTTCCCTGATAGCTAATAAGGATGAGCATTTTTTCATATGTCTGCTGGCCATTTGTATTTCTTCATGGGAGAAGTGTCTGTTTAGTTCTTCTGCCCACTTTTTAATTGGGTTGTTTATTTTTTTGTTGTTAAGTCTTATTAGCTCTTTATATATTTTAGATATTAGACCCTTACCTGATGCATTATTTGAAAATATTTTCTCCCATTCAATTGGCTCTCTCTTTGTTGATGGTTTCTTTTGCAGTGCACAAGCTTTTTAGTTTGATATAGTCCCATTTATTTATTTTTGCTTTTAATGCTCTTGCTCTGAGGTCAGTTTCATGAAGTCCTCCTTGAGTCCTAGCTCTATAAGCTTAGTGCCAATGTTTTCTTCTATACAGTTTATTGTTGCAGGTCTTATATGAAGGTCTTTAATCCATATTGAGTTAATTTTTGTATATGGAGAGAGTTCACAGCTCAGGTTTATTCTTTTGCATATGTTTTTCCAGTTTTCCCAGCACAACCTACTAAAGAGGCTGTCTTTTCCCCATTGTTTTTTGCTCCTTTATCAAAAATTATTTGTCCATAAATTTGTGGATTTATTTCTGGGTTTTCAGTTCTGTTCCATTGGTCTATATTTCTGTTCTTCTGCCAGTACCAAGCTGTTTTGACTATTGATGCTTTGTAATATAAATAGAAGTCAGGAAGTGTAATGCCACCAGCCTTATTCTTTTTATGTAGTATTGCTTTGGCAATTCAAGATCTTTCATGGTTCCATATAAATCTGATAATTCTTTTATCTATTTCATGAAAGTATGATTGTGGGATTTTGATGGGTATTGTATTAAATCTGTAGATTGCTTAGGGCAGAATGGCCATTTTAACAATGTTAAGTCTTCCTATCATGAACAGGGGATATTTTTCCATCTCTTAATGTCTGTTCCAATTTCTTTCAAAGTGTCTTATAGTTTTCCGTGTATAAGTCTATGATGTTCTTTGTTAATTCCCAGGTATTTAATTTTTCTTGTGATAGCAAAAGGAATTGACTCCTCGTTTCTTTTTCTGAGAGTTTGTTGTTTGTATATAAGAATGATATTGATTTTTGTACATTAATTTTGTATCCTGTGACTTTACTATATTCATTTATTGTTTCTAATAGGTTCCTGGTGGAATCCTTGTAATTTTTTACATAAAGGATCATGTAATCTGCAAATAGTGACAATTTGACCTTTTCTTTCCCAATTTGGATACGTTTTATTGCTTTCCCTTGCCTGAATGCTGTGGCTAGAACTTTCAGTACTATATTAAATAGCAGTGGTGACAGGGGGGCATCCCTGTGTTGTTCCTGATTTTTAGGGGAATGTGCTTCAGCTTCTCCCGATTCAGTATCATGTTACCTGAGGGTTATCATATATGGTCTTTATTATGTTGAGATACTTTCCTTCTATACCTATTTTACTTAGTGTTTTAATCATAAATGGATGTTGTATCTAGTCAAAAGCTTCTTCTGCATCAACTGATATGAACATATGATCTTTATCTTTTATTTTGTGTGGTGTATCACATTGATTGATTTTCATATGTTTAACCATCCTTGTGCTGCTGGGATGCATCCTACTTGATCATTATGTATGCTCTTTTTGATGCATTGTTGTATTGTATTTGCTAATATTTTGTTTAAGATTTTTGCATCCGTGTTCATCAGAGATATTGGTCTATAGTTTTCTATTTTTGTGGTGTATTTGCCAGGCTTTGGTATTAGGGTAATGTTGGCCTCATAGAACGAGTTAGGAAGTATTGCTTCCTCATCAACTTTTTGGAAGAGTTTGAGGAGGATAGGTGTTAATTCTTCTTTGAATGCTTGGTAGAACTCGTTGGTGAAACCATCTGGTCCAGGGCTTTTGCCTTTAGGGAGATGGTGGATAGTTATTTCAATCTCTTTGCTATTGATTGGTCTATTTAGATTATCCAGTTCGTCTTGGTTCAGTCTTGGTAGGCTATAAGTTTCTAGAAACTTGTCCATTTCTTCTAGGTTGTTAAAATTTCGTGGCATAAAGTTCTTCATAATATTTTCTTATAATCCTTTGTATTCCTGTGGTATCAGTGGTAATTTCTCCCCTTTCATTTCTAATTTTGGATATTTGTGTGCTTTCCTTTCGTCCTTTGATTAGTCTAGTGAGGGGTTTGTCATTTTTGTTGACTTTCTCAAAGAACCAGCTCTTCGTAATATTAATTTTTTCTATTGTCCTTCTGTTCTCAAATTGGTTTAGCTCTGCTTTAATTTTTATTATTTCTTTCCTTCTGCTGACTTTGGGTTTTGTCTGTGCTTCTTTTTCTAGTTCCTTAAAATGGAATGCTAAGATGTTTGCTTGTGATTTTTCGTTTCTTAAGATAGGCTGTAGTGACATAAATTTCCCTCTTATTACCACTTTCACTGTGTCCCAATAATTCTAATACGTTGTATTTTCATTGTCATTAGTTTCTATATATCTTTTAATCTCATCTTTTATTTGTTCTTTTATCCAGTCCCTTTTTAATAAGCTATTGTTTAATCTCCATGTATATGTGGTTTTTTTCTGCTTTTCTTTTACAGTTGATCTCCAATTTCAAAGCTTTGTGGTCTGAGAATACACTTGGTATGATTTCGATCTTCTTGAATTTGCTGAGGCTACTTTTGTGTCCCAGCATGTGGTCTATTCTTGAGAATGTTCCATGCATACTAGAAAAGAAGGTGTAGTCTCTTTTTGCTGAATGAATTGTCTTGTAAATGTCAATTATATTCAATGTGTCATTTAGAGCTCTTATTTCCTTATTTATTTTCTGTTTGGATGATCTGTCCATGGCTGTTAGCGGGATGTTTAAGTCTCCCACGATTGTGTATTCATCAATTTCTCCTTTCAAGTCTGTTCTCCTACTGTGTTTGGAGGCTATGTGCATATATCCTGCGGACAGGCCAACAAATGGTGCTCCAAGGGCGGCTCTGCCTTCTGCCCTTTGCTGATGAAGCTGTTCTGAGGCTTGTTTCTGCTGGCTCGGGTGAATGCTACCAAATCAATCCTTCTTCCTAGCCCTGATTCAGCATCTGACTGTCTACGGGCTCACACTGCTTTCAGAACCCTGGGGTGCATGAGGAAGCGCATGCTCTATGAGTCCAAAGCTGTGGGCCTGGCCTGAGACATCAGGGTCACCTTTGCAGCGGGCTCGAAACAGGAACTGCAGCCCTGTGTAGGTCTCCAGGGGGCTTATAGCTGGGGTGTCATCTTTGCAGTTCAGATCCCTCGTTCAGCCCTTCTACCACTCAAAAGTTCCAGAGGCTAGCTCCCAAACTCCGTTCCCAGCATGAAGCTCCAAAGCCCAGCTCTCCCGTGGCCTCTCCCATTCCCTGAACTGTGCTACTTGGATCCTGTTGTAGTCTCTGCTCCCTTCCCTCTCCCCGACTCTCCCCCTTCTCTCCAACCTTCAGGTGTTTACTTGCAATTTGGTGATTTCTCAACAGCTGTTTTGTCATTCAGGGTCCTCTTTCTTGGCACCTGGATGGCTGTTTAATTGTGTTTTCTGAGAGAGGCTTTAGGGATCTCCTCTCCAGTCAACATCTTGCCTTCTTCTCCCAATAAACTTATTGAAGATCGAAGCCTGTGTCCTGACCCCAACAGGGACCAGGTTCTCAGCTCGGTGGCGGCTCCCACCAGCTGATTTTGACGTGGGGTGTGTAAGTCCCACATAGCCCTGGACGGCAGGGCTAGCTCCTGCCTGGCTAGCCACTGCCTGATCCACGGATGGTCAATTTTCCATAATCTTGAGGTTATTTGAATTGATTGAGGAGTTTTATAAGCATTTTCACTTAATAAAAAACCAAAAATATTAATTTTTTTCTCAGAAGTTTGCTCTTTAGCCACCAAACTCATTGTCTTATATTTAATTATTGATACCTCTTATAATTTTCTCTTACTAGAGGGATACCTACAAAATTAACTTTATAATCACTTTGTAAAATAAACTTCCCAATGAAATATTTGATTAGATCTTTTTACAGTTTAACATAGGAAGATTCAACATCTCTGTAACAGTCTTTTATCCAGAAACATCTTCCCAATTACTCAAGATATTTTTTGAAGGAAGTAGGGATATATGTAGGATATCTGAGTTCTCTTATTAAATCTAATCTTTTCAATTAATTTTTTAGGTTGTCCAGATGGTTTACCATATCAGCAAATGATTTTTCCCTTTTCCAATTTCCATTTATTTGCCTTCTCTTGTTATTTCGATGAGCACTTTCGCAGTACTAATAGTGGAGATAAGAATTTTATTTTTTAGACAGCCTCTTTAGTAGGTGGTGCTGGGAAAACTGGAAAAACATATGCAAAAGAATGAACCTGAGCTGTGAACTCTCTCCATATACAAAAATTAATTCAAAATGGATTAAAGACCTTCATATAAGACCTGCAACAATAAACTGTATAGAAGAAGACATTGGTACTAAACTTATAGACCTAGGACTCAAGGAAGACTTCATGAACCTGTCCTCAAAGGCAAGGGAAGTAAAAGCAAAAATACATGAATGGGACTATATCAAAGTAAAAAACTTCTGCACAGCAAAAGAAACCATCAAAAATACATGAATGGGACTATATCAAAGTAAAAAACTTCTGCACAGCAAAAGAAACCATCAACAAGGCAAAGAGACAGCCAACTCAATGGGAGAAAATATTTGCAAATAACGCATCAGATAAGGTTCTAATATCTAAAATATATAAAGAACTAATAAGACTTAACAACAAAAAAACAAACGACCCAATTGAAAAGTGGGCAGAAGAACTACACAGACACTTCTCCCATGAAGAAATACAAATGGCCAGGAGACATATGAAAAAATGCTCATCCTCATTAGCTATCAGGGAAATGCAAATCAAAACCACAATGAGATGCCACCTCACACCTGTTAGAATGGCTATTATCAACGAGACAAGGAATAACAAGTGCGGGAGAAGAAGTGGAGAAAAAGGAACTCTGGTACACTGCTGGTGGGAGTGCAAACTGGTATAACCACTGTGGAAGGCAGTGTGGTGGTTCTTTAGAAAATTGGGAATGGAGATACCTTTTGACCCAGCAATCCCCCTTCTGGGGATCTACCCAAATACTTGAAAATCTTTGCCTGCAAAGACTTATGTACCCCAATGTTCATTGCAGCGCTGTTCACAGTGGCCAAAACATGAAAACAACCAAAGTGCCCTGCGACAGATGACTGGATAAAGAAGCTGTGGTACATATACACAATGGAATATTATTCAGCTATAAGAAAAGATGAAATATTACCATTTGCAACAAAATGGATGGACCTGGAGATCATCATGCTTAGTGAAATAAGCCAGACAGAAAAAACAAAGAACTGTATGACTTCACTCATATGCGGAATATAAAACCAAAAGCAAAGAAAAAAGAAATGAAGAAACAAATAACCCGTGGACACGATCAATAGTTTAATGTTTATTTGGGGATGAGTGGGTCAGGGAGGGGAGAAAGGGGAGGGGGTGAGGGGTAAGCTAAATATAAGGTGATGGAGAAAGAGAAGTGACATTAGGTGGTGAACTTATTATACATCAAGTTGACAATGCAGTGTAGAACTGTATGCCTGACACCTACGTAATCCTTGCTAACAGATGTCACCCCAATAAGTCTAACAATAAAAATGAATTTTAAAAAATTTATTTTTTCCCCTTCTTTATCCTTTAGCAATAAAGTCCAAACTTTTAAGGTGGCTTACTAGGCCTTTCATGATCTGGTCTTTGAGTCTCTCTCTCTACCTTCATTTAGATGTAATACTGCCCCATTCTTTCCCAGTGCCATATTTCAACCAGTGAGCTGTTTTCTAATGTAATGCCCTCATTCCTCTGCAGCTTTACACTCTGGAGCTTTTTCCTTTACCATGTCTCCTAACATTCCCACCTTCCACCACACACAATCTAATTTCCACTTTTTTCATGTTTAACTTAAATAACTGCACTTGAATGCATACAGTAAAATTCAAATATATGAATATTAAATAACAGGTTTATGGAAAAAGGTTGAAGGAATGTGTTAATTGGCTGTAAATATTCTGCACAAAGTTAAATTTTAAATGCATTCTGAAGAGACATGATTGGAAGCTATGTATGTTTAATGTAGTCAATAATAACCAAATCTTTTCATTTTTAGAAAGTTAAGAGAGTTAGAAGAATAAGCATTTTAATTGGACCCAAACAGATTGATGTTGAAAGATAAAAAAATAAAAATAGTACTTTTAACTTTCAATCAACCAAAAGAAAATAGTAGTTTATAAAAAAAGTGAACTATTACATTCACAACAACTAAAATGAGAATGTCAGAATCCACTATATTAAACATGTACTTGCTGCGACCGAACTATATACCTCAAAAATTTTCTACATTTTGAATGTTTTTCTCGTTAGGATCCTCTATCAAGTTGCCATTATGTTTACATGAATTTCCATATCAAATACTTATGCAAAGTTTTGTCTTAATAAAACTGTTGCGATATAAAGAACAAACAAATGAACATAGAAAAATTTTCCACATTTATTAACTCATCATAGGGTCCACATTTATTAACTCATCATAGGGTTCACTCAAAAACTTTTCTGTTTTTGAACAAAATAGAAACTCTGACAAAAAGCCACCATCATCAGTCATTAAGACTGTCTCCAGTATGACTTTTTCGGCCAATGAAGATAAGCTTTTTAGCTCAAGAACTTTTGGGGATCCTGAAGTAGTTTATAGAGCAAAGAAGCAGTTCCGGTGCACAAAGTATTAGGGCACTTTATTGACCTTTAAATGTTTAGGATAAATAATAGATCTAGGGGTATGGGTGTTTCTCAAAGAGTACTTTTAAAAAATGCAAACATTAAAGAGTGCATGTAGATTAACAACACATGTACCTCCAATTACAGTTGATAACCCTCTTCCAATTCTGGTCCCCACTCAGGACTAGGACAGACAAGGATATTATCAGGGGTGGAGTAACTGGCTCTCACTGTGGTCTTTGCCATTAATTCAGAGAGTTCAGTCCTAGAAATGTCCTCCAATAGTCTTCTGAGCTACAGGTTTCTTGTGATCTTATAAATTTTATTAAATATTAACTCCAGGATATTGATTAGCTCTTCCCTAATATTTTCTTCATCAATAAATCAGGTGAATAGGTCCTATTTATGAACTAGGGAAACATGATGGTAATGGACATCAGAATAATGATAGGCATATGAATGATAAACATTCATATGGTGATACGCCTAACTCTGAACACTGTGGCTTCATCTGGCAGCCTGGAAAAACTCCCTCAGATTTCTTTCCAATAACAGATTTCTCTCCAATATTAATTCTGTCATATCAATTAAAGAATAATCTCTGACAAACATTTTCTTCCATTTACTTCTTTCATAGGATTGCTTCTAGCATAAATTCATGATGTTGAATGTGTTTTGCACTCTGATTGAAAGTAATCCCACATTTCTTCTTGTTACAGGACTTCTCTCATATGAAGCTTTTGGTGTTTAATAAGGTTTGAACTCCTGTTGAAGGTTTTCTTACATTCCTTACGTTTAAAAGATTTCTCTCCTGTATGAATCATTTGATGTCGAATAAGCGATGATCTCTGGCTGAAGGATTTTCCACAGCTAACACATTCATAGGCAATATCTCCAGGATGGAGACTTGGATTTTTACTATCTTCACTCTTACTGAAGACTATTCCACATTTATTGCCTTTTTAGGCTTTTGCTTCAGTATGAACTTTTTGATGCTTAGTAAGGTTTGTACATCTATTGAAAAATCTTCCACAGTCACTGCATTTATAGGGTTTTTCTCCTGTGTGAATAATCTGATGTCGAACAAGAGATGAACTCCGGCTGAAGGCTTTCGCACACTGATGACATTTATAGGAATTCATTGTGGTGTAACTTTTTGAGAGATGAATATCTGTACTCAAGCTCAACGCATTCCCACATTCATTATATTCTGAATGTTGCTTGCTTACTGAATCTAAATTAAATTTGAAGGTAGTTTTAAACTTACCACACTTTGGGGGGCCCTTTCTCATAGGAATTCCTTGTTGTGTATCAAAAACCGAGTTAACTGACTTAACATTAAAATTGTTCTTATTTTCACTACATTCAAAGTCTCTCACCTCAGTGTACACTGCCTTATGAATGAAAGGTTCTTGAGGCAAATTTACGTCCCAGTGTTCCTGGCTCCTACATAATCATTCATCACTTTTCCAGGCATCTAAAGAAGGATGTCCACTTTGAGTCAGTCTTGTCATAATCATTCCATGGGATGACTCTTCCTCAGAAATTCTCTGTTCTGGAACTGAATCCTGATTTTCTGAAACTGTCTGTCTACCTAAAAAGAAATAAAATGTTCCACAAACAAGAAGAAGGGAAACTGCTTAGTTAGGAGAGAGAGACTGAACCATATAAGGGGATATGCATATTTTATGGGTCTTAAATACAGAATGGAAATGTGAGGCAAGGCTACTAAAGGAGAATTACAGAAAAAGTAAATGGAATAAAAATATTAAAAGGAAATTACAAAAATCACAAAATAAGAGGAGAGGTATTCAGAAAGACTATGGAAGACACCTAGGGCTTGGGTAAAATATCAGGACAAGAACTGGAAGTGGCATATCATAGTTCAAATTATTACTGGTTGATAACTAGCTTGTAAAGGTTACACCTGCTCTTCCTTTCTCTAGCATCTTGTCTTTTTCAACCCAACCTACACATCAATAATAAATAAGGTCTTCTAAAATACCAATCTAACCATATCTTTAGGAACACATGTACATTTATAGGAGCCATGCCATAACCAGCTAAAAGCAAATTTGAAATCACAGTTCCCCTACTTTCCACAGAGCTGCATTTATTCCCTCTCTGTATCTAATAGGGGTAGGAAAAAATTCAACACACGTGGCAGGGAAACCATCCTTTGGGCTCAAAATCATTCCTGATTCTAACAGTGCTATAATATTTTTCTATGCACCAGGTGCCAAAAAAATGTATACACATTTTAAGAAATGTTATCTATTGCTTTTCAAAGTTGAATTGAATTACGGTAGCAATGTGTAATATGATGTTCACTCAAAAGATGGTGTTAATCAAATGAATGCTAGTGTCACCATGAGACAGGCAGGACAAACAAAATTAAATGTTGTCATTCGAGGAGTGCAAGACCATTGTGGTATTTGAAATTCGAAAACACTGTTTTAGTTTCCCCCACATTTTCCTGACTTAACACCCCTTGGTTTCTACCTATAAGGGACCTTAAAGGATGCGGTGTGCCATAGAAAACTGGTTACACTGGCAGTACTATGGGAAGAAATTGAAACAGCATGTGCAGCAATACAAGTGGACACTCTGGTCAACATTGGTCAAGCAGTAGTTCACCATAAGCAGAAGTGTCTGGATGCCCATGGTAACTACTTTGAGCACCTCTTGTAATTGCAGAAGTCAAAGAAGACCTGTATTCATCTTCTGTTATTGGTATGTATTGAGTATTACAATTTTAATACAGTTTTTCCCTTTCTTAAAATGTGTATACATTTTTTGGCATCCTCTGTATATCCTGGAATTCAAAACTTTACCTGTTCTGATTAAGGTTATGGTCTCTTCTTTTCACCTGTTTTCAATGTGTTTCATTTAATAATGTTCCACTTCCCTTCTCAAAATTCCTTTTTTACTTAGCTTCTGTATAAACATAAATATACCCATCAGGATACTGTATGTTCCAGCAATTTTTAAAAAATTAAACTTCACTGATTTCCCTTTTTCCTTCTCCATATAACTTCAGGCACATCTAATGTTTTTACCTTCTATGCTTTATGGATAGCCAAATCACATCTTTTGCTTTGCAGTCTCACATGTTATCAGCCATCATTCCTTACTAGTCTACAGTACATTTCCTCTTGACTGTCCTGCTCTCTCTTCCAACTCAACAAACAAAAGGCTGACAATAGTACTTCCATGTGAAAAGAACTTCCCTCAATATCCTCATTTTTGTTTAAAAAGGCATTATTCTTCTCATATTTATACTAAAATCCATGAAGAGATCTTGAAAAATGATTATTATCTCTCTGGCAGTATTTATTGCATAGCAAAATTCTTAATTATATTTTCCTACGAAAAATCTTTGTTCTCCTCTTCACAACTCATTTTTCATTCATTTAACTTCCTCACTCCTACTTTTAAAATCACTTTTATGTATTCTGTTACTTTCAAGTCACTTAGTTTTGATATGTAGGAAAGCTACTAATATTTTAATTTTATATGACCACCTACAAAACTCCAACAGCTATAATAGTTTTGAAGCTGAGTCTTTTACATTTTCTGAATAGAAAGTTATCATCTGCAAATAATAGCTTTTTCTTCTCTTTTCTATTAATTACAACTCTCACTTGTTTCATTTATCTTTAATTAGTTAAGACTTTCAGGTCAATATTAAATGACTATAGTAATGGGCACTCTTATCTGTTGGTATTAGTGGTAATGCCACTGTTTATCTTTACACATGATATTAACTCATGATTTATTCACCTTTTGCTCCCACTAAACAGATTTCAAATCATTTGCTTACTCCTAGCCACTAATTCCAAATTTACAAATTGTGCTTTATCTGTAAGACTTTGTTCCTGGCTCTAAACTAAAATGAAACCAAACACTTTAAATCTTAGCCTATAGCCCCAATCCTGAGTCTCTGCCCATATCGCTCCTGCAGACCAGGCCATGCCAAACCACCTCTGCCTTTTCTTTAGCCCATCTGACAATTTCCTCCTACTTCTCAAATCACTCGAGTGGCTTATCTGTCCTTATAGATTAAAATCCATAGGTTCCAACTAGTTAATTAAGCTATTTGAATTTTGATTTTATATTCTCTATTCAAGTTTACCTTATACTGTCTTTAATACACTTATATCACTGGGTGTTAAATCTAGATGTGCATCTGAATCATCTGGAGAAACTTTAAAGAGTGTGTGTGTGTGTGTGTGTGTGTGTGTGTGTGTGTAAGTGTAAGTGTAAGTGTGTGTATCTCATGTGGCTAAAATGGGATTCTCACAAGCATGACAATATTAGGGTGGCTGAACTAATGGCTGCTGACTGTCAAGAGAAAGACGAGGAAGTTGCAAGTCTTATTATATACTAGACCCGGAACTGGCACAGCATCACTTCTGCTTCATTTTACTGATTAAACAGATTCAAAGGGCAGGGAAACAAAGTCTGTATCTTTAATTCACCACAATCCATTAACTATTTTGGAAAATAAATTATATGTATTTACTGAAGTAATTCCAAGCTGATTAACATACTATATTTAAATGAGGAAATAGATGAAATTAGAATAAAATCAGAAAATATGTGTCTTAGTTTGGGGACAGAAATATTCTTATGTAGAAAATTAACTGATAAAACAATAGGGGAAGATATCTGATAACACAAATTTTAAAAATATGTATGATGGACACTAAGGATAAAATAATAAAAAAAGAGAACACCTCAGAGATATCTCATTTATCTTAACTGTGGTCAACAGTTAGACTTTATATAAGATCTTAATATATTAATCAAAAACCTCTTAATTTTTAATAAAGTGTATAAAACCATTTCCTGAATCAAAAATGACCAAAACAAATGAAGTAATTTTTCCCTTTCTCATAATCCAATAGCTATCCATCTATCTATCCATTTTTTTCTTTGGTTCCTATGGTGTGTTAAGGGCTGGAGATACAAAGGGCAAAGGAAACATGGTCCCTATCCTCAAGGAACATAAACCCTGCTGTGGGAGACAAAGATTCACACAGATACATGTAAAACATAAGTGCTAAAAGGAGAAGAATATGGTGTATGGGATTACATAACAGAAAGAACTAACCTAGTCATGAAAGGTGTCCCTGAGGAATTGTGGACCCATTTGAGATCTGAAGGAAGAACAGGAATCAATGAGGCAAAGAATAAGAGAAAGACCATGTTATTAAAATGGGATCCAAAAGATAACTGAGGGACAGGATTTAACTTAGTAAGGAAGAAATAGAGTAATCTGCCTATTAAATTAATAAAAATTTCAAGTAAACAACACCCAGCATTTGCTAGGATGATGAAAGAGATATAATAGATTAATAATCCTCTCAGTCAGAGTCTGAGTTGATATAGCCTTTCTGTAGACAATGTAGCATACTGTAGCAAGACAGTTAAATATATTTATACTCTTTGATACCGAAGTACCTGTTCTAATAAAGTATCCTATAAAAGTCATCAGATATGCCTGAAAAATTGGCAACAACCTAAATGTCCACCATGTAGGGGTGGGGAGAGGAAAGGTTAAATATATTAATACATGTATGTGAATTACAAATCACATTTTCAAGACTATTTAGTGAAATAGGCAATTGCTCATAATATCATATTCGGTGGGAAGAAAAGAATATATAATGACATGAGGGCAGTCATCCAGCCATAAATACCTCTATTTTTTCATACTACATAGCTGGATACTTTCCAGACAACCCTCATATTCTTGATGATCCCAATTTTGGAAAAAAGAAATCTTCACAAGCCACAGAGATACATCATCTCAGACAGAAAAAGACGGCGTAAGAAAGAAAACAAACCAAGTGTTAATATTGCATAGCTTTGGGTAGTAAGGTAATGGGGTGAGTGATATTTCTCTTCATACTTTTCTGTACTTACTAAAATTTTGTTTGTTTTTGTTTCTGATGGTTCCCTGGCTGGGAATTGAACCCAGGCCACGGCGTAGAGAGTGCCGAAGCCTAGCCACTACACAACCAGGGAACGCCTTTACTAAAATTTATATTAAGGCCACAATAGTTTATAATCTCTCACAAACAAAATGTTAAGAAGAAAATTATGAAGAGGGTAGGGAGTTAAGATACAAGTTAAGGAGTTCTAGTAAAAGAAAGGAAAATGGAAGATTACTGAAGCCACTCTAGAATAAAGCAGAGTTTTCTGTTTTGTTTAAAAGAAAGAATATAATTTAGTGTTATGCTGGATAATGTCTATTAATATAGCACTTATCACGTGTCACACGCTGTTCTAAATGTCTTACACATTTCAACTCATTGAAAGTAGATTTGATTATTAACTCTCTGTTACAGATGAGGAAATTGGCAGATAGGCCACACAGCTTTTAAGTTTGGTATCTGTGTTTCTATCCCTAACACTATTTTGCCTGTCCACATAAGAAAAAGAATCTGTGACCCATTTGAAAGCACTGATGACTTTTTTAGGTGGTTCTGTTGTCACTTCTCCAACCATCAACTCAAAGGCTGGGTTGTACATTGTCTGTATGTTTAACAAACAGTCTTTTTACAAATGCCTCAGATCTGCCTGATTCTTACCAAAAATGGTTGTTCTTGGGATTTCTTGTTCCATTTTCCATCTTTTTTCTCTTACTGTCCAACTTGGGGACCTCAACTGGTTTGGAAAATAGATGTTCTGTTTATGAAAACAACAACAACAACAAACAAGTATACATGACACTTCAGTCATCTTTACAGGGAAGGGAATTCCATCCCAATGTAGTAGTCTAAGAGCTGCTGAAAGATTAGTCCAGAGATCACCACAGACCTGTGTATTTCTAACTCTATATCAGAAAGGACTTTGAACGAAACACAGCAGGTAAATCTTCCATTGTGCCCAAAGGACATTAGGAAATCTGACCCCAAACCAAAATGCCCTTAACCACTTCAGCAGTCCTGTACTTCTTAACAGTACATGAAGAGACCACTAATGGGCAGATTATGTAAATACACAGAAAGCCACCTTTACGTAATGAATTCAGGTTCCTATAGTTCTCCAGCATCACATCCCTGTACAGGTTCTTTATAGCATGGTCCAGTTGATCCCACTCTTCCTCGCTGAATTCCACGACCACATCTTTGAATGTTACTGGTTCCTAAAACATTAAGTTCCTTTTTAATCAAAGGTCACTCCCAAAAGCATTACCAGAGGAGAAAGGAATGTGGAAAGAATAGGGGAGGTTGCCAGAGTGTGTAAGAAAATGACAGGACAATCTTTGAGATTCTATGTGATAAAAATCAAGTTACACTAGAGGCCTATCAATTTGGTACTCTGCAAAAGGAGAATGAAGTACATTCCTAACTCCAGATTAGCTTACATTTTGACTGAGGAAAAAAAGACAGAATAACTATGGGAAAAAATTATTGTTAAGTACAAATAATTTACATAAAAGGCGTTCAGAACATGAAGTGTTTAAGGCAGTTTGTAATGATGATGTAGACTCTGCTAACAAGACATAAGGCATTTTCTCTGAGAAACACAGCCTGCTAATTCAGGACGCACAGCCCAATGTCACCTTGCCAAACAGGCCTTCCCTGATTACCCTAAGTAGCCATCCTCTTAATCAGTCTCCACTGCATTATGTTTCTTTCCTTGTAGTGACTGTTACTTATCTACAATTATTTTATTTGCTTGTGTTTGCCTGTCTGCTTCTACTAGAATGTAATCTCCACAAGGGCAGGGGTTTTGCTTAATTTACCATCATGTTCGCAGCTCTTAGAAAAGGTATCTGACATGTTGGATAATGCATAAATATTTGTTATAAGTGCCCTCATCCCATCAGTCGTCGTACTTCTCTCTTGAGCATGCTCAACTTTGTCATTATTGGCACCTTCAGTCACACTGAAATACACACTTTGCCTTCCTCTACTTCAGAGTCCATCTTTGTAAATTGTCCACAATCATTTTTACCTACATCCTCTCCTTCTCCTCTTTCTTCAACCCTCAGGAG
>PVJL010012107.1:0-39019 GCA_004026885.1 Lyroderma lyra
CAATTTTCTGAGGAACCTCCACACTGCCTTCCACAGTGGTTGTACCAGTTTGCACTCCCACCAGCAGTGTACCAGAGTTCCTTTTTCTCCACATCCTCTCCAGCACTTGTTATTCCTTGTCTTGTTGATAGTAGCCATTCTCACAGGTGTGAGGTGGTATCTCATTGTGGTTTTGATTTGCATTTCCCTGATAGCTAATCAGGGAAGAGCATTTCCCTGATAGCTAATCAGAGGATGAGCATTTTTTCATATGTCTGCTGGCCATTTGTATTTCTTCGTGGGAGAAGTGTCTGTTTTGTTCTTCTGCCCACTTTTCAATTGGGTTGTTTGTTTTTTTTGTTGTTAGGTCTTATTAGTTCTTTATATATTTTACACACTAGACCCTTATCTGATGCGTTATTTGCAAATATTTTCTCCCATTCAATTGGCTGTCTCTTTGCCTTATTGATGGTTTCTTTTGCTGTTCCTGCCCATTTTTTAATAGGATTATTTGTTTTCTTGTTGAGTTGTATGAGTTCTTTATATATTTTGGATATTAGCCCCTTATCAAAGGCATTATTTGCAAATATCTTCTCCCATTTTGTTGATTGCCTCTTTGCTTTGTTGATGGTTTCTTTTGCTGTGCAGAAGCTTTTTAGTTTGATATAGGCCCATTCATTTATTTTTGCTTTTATTTCTCTTGCCTTTGGGGTCAAATTCATAAATTCCTCCCTGAACCTAAGGTCCATGAGATTAGTACCAATGTTTTCTTTCATGCATTTTTTTATTTTTGGTTTCAGGTCTTATGTAGAAGTCTTTGATCCATTTTGAGTTAACTTTGGAATATGGTGACAGATTGCACTCCAGATGCATTCTTTTGCAGGTGGCTTTCCAATTTTGCCAGCACCATTTATTGAAGAAGCTTTCTTTTCTTCGTTCTTTGTTTTTTTGTTCCTTTGTCAAAAATTATCTGTACACGGAGTTCCCTGGTGGTATAGTGGCTTAAGGCTTTGGCGCTGGTGCTTTGTTAAATTTATTCCTATTTTATTCTTTATATTGCAAAAATTATCTGTACATATATGTGGATTTATTTCTGGGTTTTCAATTCTATTCTATTGGTCTGTGTGTCTGTTTTTCTGCCAGTACCATATTGTTTTGATTACTGACACTTTGTAGTATAAATTGAAGTCACAGCATGTGCCACCTCCAGCTTGTTCTTTTTTCTTAGGATTGCTTTGGCAATTCAGGGTCATCTGAATGTGATGATTTAAAAAATCTATTTCTTGAAAGAATGTCTTTGGAATTCTGATGGGAGTTACATTAAATGTGTATATTGCTTTGGGCCATATGGCCATTTAAATTATGTTGATTTGGGAGTTCCCTGATGGTGTAGTGGCTTAGGGCTTTGGTGCTGGTGCTGTCAGCGCAGCGGCTGGGTTCGATTCCCAGCCAGGGAACTACCCACATACCACAAAAAAAAAAAAAAAAATTATGTTGATTCTTCCAGTCCTTGATCATGGAATATCTTTCCATTTTTTTCTGTCTTCAGTTTCTTTTCAGAGTGTCTTATAATTTTCAGTGTATAAGTGCATCATATCCTTTGTTAAATTTATTCCTATTTTATTCTTTATATTGCAAAAATTGTATTTTTTCTTTTTTTTTTTAATTTCTTTTTCTGAAATTCATTGTTGGTATATAGGAATGCAATGAATTTTTAGACATTGATTTTGTATCCTGCAAGTTTACTATATTCATTCATTGTTTCTAATAGTTTTTTTTGTGGAGTCTTTAGGATTTTCGATATAAAGAATCATGCCATCTGCAAAAAGTGACAATTTAACTTATTCATTCCCAGTTTGATTGTCTTTTATTTCTTTCCCTTGCCTGATTGATTTGGGTAGTACTTCAGTACTATGTTGAATAACAGTGGTGACAGGGGACATCCCTGTCTTGTTCCTGATTTTAGGAGAAAAGGTTTTAGTTTTTCACTGTTCAGTATGATATTAGCTGAGTGTTTGTCATATATGGCCTTTATTATGTTGATGTACTTTCCTTCTACAACCATTTTATTATGTGTTTAGATCATAAATGAATGTTATATCTTGTTGAATACTTTTTCTACATTGATATAATCATATGGTTTTTATCTTTTATTTTATTTATGTGGTGTATCACATTGATTGATTTGAGTATGTTGAACCATCCTTGTGCCCTTGGAAAGAATCCCATTTGATTGTGATGTATGATTAATGCATTGTTGTATTCTATTTGCTAGTATTTTGTTTAGGATTTTTGCATCTGTATTCATCAGAGATATTGGTCTATAGTTTTCTTTTTTGTGTAATCCTTATCAGGTTTTGGTACTAGGGTAATGTTTGCCTCATACAATGAGTTGGGAAGTATTGCTTCTGAAAAATATTTCATTATATGTCTTTACCACAATTTATCCATTCATGCATTGATGAATATTTTTGGGTTGTTTCTAACCTTTTGGCTACTATGATTCATGCAGCTCCAAACATTTGTATGAGGATTTTTTTGAGTACCTATTTTCAATTCTTCTGGATATACACCCAGGAGTGGAATTGCTGATGATTCTTTGGTTAGCTTCTTGAGGAACTGTAGAACTGTCTTTCACAGTGATTACAACATATTACATTCCCATCAGCAATGTATGAGGATTCCAATGTTTCTATATCCTTGCCAACACTCATTTTCCATTAAAAAAAATTATAGTTATCCTATTAGGTGTGAAGTGGCATTTCATGTGGTTTTGTTTTTCTTTTCTCTAATGATGTTGAGCGTATTTTCATCTACTTGTAGATTTTCTTTGGAGAGATGTCTATTTCTTGAGTCTTTTGCCCATTTTTTACACAGGCTACTTTTCAAATACAAAAGAATAAAAGTACCTTTACCATGGAGAAATAATTAAATGTAATATCATTATTAATGGAACAGACTTACATGGTATCTGTGCTGAGGCAATAGACTAAGGAGGACACAATATCATCGATGTAGAGTACCTGATACAATTATTTGATTTGAATTTAATATAGAACACACTGAGTAACACTCTGCAAAACAGTGGAATTGGATTCTTCGAAAGATCAATGTTGTAATAAAATAAAACAAAACCAGGGATTATTCTAGAGTCTAGACCACAGCAGTTTAAAAATCATGACAACCAAATGCAATGCATGATCCTTGACTGTATCCTAAATTGGAAAAAAAAGTCAGCTAAAATATTTTGAGAATTTGAATACGACCTCAGTATGTTACAAATAATAGTGCTACATTAATATTAAATTTTCTTGGTGTGATAATGAAGTTCTGATTATGTAGAAGAATATCTTTGTTCTTAGTAGATACTTATTGAAATACTTGGGGTAAAGGGTAACAATGTCTGCAAAAACAAATGATTCAGCAAAAACAAAACAAAGAAACAAAGCCCCATATACACACATATACACAGGGAAAGCAAACGTGGTGAAATGTTAAAAATTGGTGAATAGAGGTTAATATGGGTATTCATTATGCTCTCTTAACTTTTCTGTAGGTTTGATATTTTAGAAAATAAAAAGTTGAGAAATTAAAAAGCTCTTCAAGTTCAAGCAGTGCTGTTTGTTGGGTTTAGCATCTTTACAATAAAGACTAGCTACTTTGATTAGTTAAGAATACAGCTGTGTAACCGAAGGGCGAGTAAACAATCAGGGTATCTTTCAAAATATTATAGTTATGTAAATACACAAGAAAACATTGCAGGGAGTTCCCTGGAGGTGTAGTGGCTAAGGCTTCTGCGCCATAAACACTGTGGCCTGGGTTCGATTCCCAGCCAGGGAACTACCCATATTAAAAAACTAACAAACAAAAACCCCAATAAGAAAACATTGCAGTTATCATTTTATCCCACTATCACCTTAATTCATATCTTTATTAGGAAGCATGATAGAGGGAAAGAGTTTGGATCAGTTAGGCCTAAATTTGAATCACTGCTAGGGAAACTGCTCAACCTATTTAAGACTCTGTTTTCTTACTGTAAGAGGGTGAAAATACTTGGGGGGATTGTTGAGTTAAACAGTTGTATACATGGTATTTACTGAGCTGTGCTTGAATTCACGTGCAAAAGCTTCATCCTACTTTCCATGCTATTTGCAACTTTTCCTTTATTAAAGTCAAGTAATTCTGTGGGGTAAAGGGAAGAGATGCCTTCTCCAAGGTCACACACCAGTGAAGAACCCAGGCTGCTCAGCTCTTGGTCCTGTGACCTTTCCACACCCGCCCGAGAGGAGGAAGAGACGCTCATGGGGATGCAAGGATGTAGAGGAGCAAATGGGAAGAGGCCGCGCGAAGAGCGGTGGTGTGAGATCCGCGGAGGCGCTGGCCAAGGAAGGGCGCATGGAGAGGCGGTCGGCGCCAGTAGCCGGGGTGCGTAGGGTGAGATTGTGGCAGGAGAAGGGTCGCGCGGGCCCGCTGCGGTGGGCAGGCGGGAGGCCTGGGCATGCCGCGGGGGCGCAAGAGGCGGAGGCCCCGGCCCCGGGAGGGGGCGGCGAGGCCGAGGGCCCGAGCAGCGGAGGTAGTGTGGGGTCGCTTCTGCACAGGCGTGGCGGACGTGTGAGGACGGGGCACGCGGGAGGAACCCAGCGCCGGGGTCCCGACCCCACCGGGTGGGTGGGGGAGGGGCGGGTCTGGCCGGGGGCGGGTCTTGTTGGGCCCCCCGCGGGAGCGGCGGCGGCAGCAGCGGCGGCGCAGGCGCGGTTCCCGCCTCCTCCCGGCTGGCGGAGCGAGTGGAGGCTGCAACCCGGCTCGGCTCCCGCGTCGCCGCCGCCACCGCGGCCGCTGTTGCGAAACCCCCCCGCCCCTCTTCCGCCGCGTCGGGATGAGCTCCCGGAAAGGTGAGTGGCCCACAGCATCCCTTCTTCCCCGCCACGCGGCCCCGCAGGCGGCCGGCCCGACCGTTAATGTATGTCTCCTCTTTCCCCAGTGCTGGCCATTCAGGCCCGAAAGCGGAGGCCGAAAAGAGAGAAACATCCGAAAAAGTGAGTCCACGCTGCTCTAGCCCCCGGACCCCGCCCCCGCCCGGTCGGGGGCCGCCCGTGACTGTGCCCGGGAAGTTGCCGGGATCCCCAGTGCCAGGAGGCAGGCTATTCCCCAGGGACGCCGGCGCTCGCCTCCAGCGCGCCCCGCGGGCGGCCCGGGGGGAGGGGCGCCGGAGGGAGGGGCGCGCGC
This sequence comes from Lyroderma lyra, assembly GCA_004026885.1. Classification (NCBI taxonomy): domain Eukaryota; kingdom Metazoa; phylum Chordata; class Mammalia; order Chiroptera; family Megadermatidae; genus Lyroderma; species Lyroderma lyra. The sequence continues at coordinate 5,206 of PVJL010012107.1, forward strand.
CAGCCCTCGGCCGGCCCATCGGGCATCCGCGTTTCCCCCCCCCCCCCTCGCCCGCGATCTCCCGGGCTCCCGGTCGCTGGGGCCGTCGGGGCAGGCTGGCGAGGAGGGGCTGGGTGTGCGCCCCGTCTCCTGCGCGCTGAGCTGACTGGGAGGTTGCAGGCCCTTCCCCGGACGGGCGCTGGCACCGGCCGGCTGGGCCCCCGTGCTCAGTGTGCGGGCGTGAGGCTAGCGGCTCCCGCCTAGGCACCGGGACCCGAGAGAAAGAGGAGCCCAGTGTGCGAGGGACGAGTGTTTGTCGCCTCCTCGTGTTCTCCGGCCCTTGCTTCTGCTGAAAATCCAAGCCGGTTGTCAAGAGGTTCGCCTTGGGCGTGTTCCTGGCGCGAGTTCAGCGCCGAGACCTGTGCATTTCGGTGCTCGGGTTTGTATTCGAAACTTTGTGGTTGGGCCGAGCGAGACTGCTGCGCTGGACCGGTGGGCGTGCGCGCGGGCGGTCCCCGGCGCGGCTTCCCGGCCTCTCATTGTGCCGGGAGTTGATGAATAGGGTGGTGATATTTAAAACGTGCCTTTCGCCACCTTCCAGCCGGCTGCGGACTGTAGTAGGAGCAGCCGGCTCCTGAGAAGCCTTTCCTGGAGAGCTGCTCCGAGACCGCAGAGCGCCGCCTCTTTTCCCTTTTTTTTCTTAATTTTAAAAAGTCTGCCAGTGTTGAAAGTCTTTACTCCTAGGTTTGTTCCTTTGCTCTTCATTTTGAGTAAGAAAGGTATTTTTCGTAGTAGGAGGAATGACAGTCCGTGATCATCTTTAAATAAAATCACGAAGCAGGTCTTGTTTGTTTCCTTTGGCGGGGTGGCGGGCGGGGGCGGGGGTACCCCGCAGCATTCCTAGGCTTTCTTCCTTCCAGCGCTGTACAAACAGCTCGGTAAGGTGCATAACCTTGGCACCTAGTTGTACAGTGCTGCCAACATAAGCGCATGGTGGCGAGTTCGCGAATTGAATTATCAGATTTTGGTACTACGATAGCTCTGATGACCATTCCAGAAAGAGTTGCAAAAGTGCTTTGAAGGGCGGCCTAGGCGCTGGCGTCGTGCTAGCTTCCCAAGGGGTGTACTTCAAAGGTGACCGTAGTGATATTCAGCAGTGAGGTATGTAGCACTTTTTCTAGGATGCGTGCCGAAATTGTCAGACCTCCTAGGTCACTATCCTAAACTTTATCTTTTAAAGTATGTAATTTGCTGGTTTTTAGTTTACTGTTTTGCAACCATCACCATTATCTAATTCCAAAACATTTTCATCAGTACGAAAAAGAAACCCCCGTACTTACTTAGCAGTCACTCTCCGTTCTCCCCTACCCACAACAACCACTAATTTAATTTTGAGTATTTTATATAAATGGAATCATACAGTATATGGTCTTTTGTCTCATTTCTTTCACTCAGCAATGTGTTTAAGGTTCATTCATGTTGTAGCATATGTTGGCACTTCATATTGCCAAACAGCGTTTCGTTGTTTTGAAACACATTTTATTTATCCATTCATCCATTGGACATTTGGGTTCTTTCTACTCTTTTGTCTACACGTTATTTTTTAATACTTTAAAAATTTTTTAAAAAATAATGTGACTCACAAGAAGTTGCAAAACTAGTAGTGAGTTCCTTGTGTATTCTTGATCCTGCTTCCCCCAGTGGTGATAGCTTGTATAACCATAGAACATTGTCAAAAGTAGGAAATTGACATTGGCCCAATACTATTAACTTAAGATTTCACCAGTTTTTACATGCACTGCGTGTATAGTTCTGTCAGACGTTACCACTTGTGTAGATTAGTGTAATTGTTACCATGATTGTGATGCAGAACTTTCATCACTACAGACTTCGTCTTGTTACCCTTTAATAATCATACCTTCCCCTCATCTCTAACCTCTGTTCTCCCATCACTAAAATTTTCCCTCTTTGAGAATATTATATGAAATGGAATTATATAGTAGGCAACCTTTTGAGATTCACTTTTTTCAGTCAGCATAGTGAACCCATACATGTTGGGTGTATCAGTAAGTAGCTCATTCCTTATTGCCGAGTAGAATTTCATGGTGTGAATGTACTACTGTTTCTTTACTCATTCACATGTTGGAGGACATTTGGAAAGTTTCTAGTTTTTGATTGCGACAAAGCTGCTGAACAGTCTTGTACAGGTTTTTATGTGAACATATTATTATTATTACTTTTTTGTGGTTCCCTGGCGGGGAGTCGAACCCAGGCCACAGTGTTGAGAGCGCTGAAGCCTAGCCACTACGCCACCAGGGAACCCCAACACATTTCTGTTTCTATAGGATAAATACCTAAGAGTGTGTTGCTGGAGGACTTATATTGATATTTTGACTTTCTAGCAAGTTTGCAACTTGGTCTCTTGGTATCTGTGTCCTTATCTGTCTCTTTTTTTTCTCTGCACGATAACTAACTGTATGTGAATTGTTGGTGATGGGATTCTGTACTGTGTACTTTGGACTCTTCCTATTGGTAGGTGCATCCTTAGCTTATCCATTTTCTGTTGTATGGGTTCTGACTTCTGCAGAAAATGATAGGCATGTGATTGGTGTCACTGGGTCGGTAAATCACAGGCAAGACAATTTAGAAATGCTGTGGTACAGGTTTATATCTTTATTAGGTAAGCCTCAACCCTTCCCTATACTATAAACTCAAACTCACAAGCCCGTGACTTTGGACTACCTCCCATAGAAGGTAATCACTTATTTTTGACTTTGTGTTTTGTTACACATTTGTTTATTCAACAAACTTACATGCTTACCAGAGTACGGTTTAGTAAAACAAACACATATGAAATAGACACATAGGGCTAGACAGCGTGTTGGATGCTAGGAAGATTAAGATACATAAAGCTCAGTACTGACTGGCAAGTAGAGATTGCTTAGTCAGTTTAAAGTGTACAACAGGGGTGTCCAACCTTTTGGCTTTCCTGGGCCGCTTTGGAAGAAGAATTGTCTTGATCCACACATAAAATACACTAGTGATAGCTAGCTGATGAGCTAAAAAAAGGTTTGTGCATAATTTTTGTAATGTTTTAAGACAGTTTACAAATTTGTTGGGTCACATTCGAAGCTGTCTGGGTCACATGCGACCCACAGGCCACAGATTGGGCAAGCTTGGTATATACAACATAATGAATGGTACACTTAATACTGTGAAATGATTACCAGAATAAGGTTAGTTACCACCTCCATCCTCTCACATAATTACCTTTTTTTTTTTTAAGGGGATAACATTTATGCTCTACTTTCTTAATGACTTCCAAGTGCATAATATAGTACTATTAATTATAGTTTATATTTGTATATTTTTGTTACTTTTAAAAAATTGAGTTATAGCATATACACATGCATGTGTGTATAGTAGATTAGGAAAGTACACTAATCTTAAGTGTACAGCTTGATTTTACATATATTTATACCCTTGTAACCACCATTCGGGTCAGGATACAGATCCTTCCAGTACCCTATAAGGTTCGTTAAGCCTCTCCCAGTCTACACCCTGTGTCTCAGAGGTAAAAACTTTGCTGATACTTATCATTATTGATTAGTTTTGCCTCTTTTTTTGTGGGAGGTAGTTTCCTGGCTGGGAATCAAACCCAGGCCACGGTGTTGGGAGCGCCGAAGCCTAGCCACTACACTGCCAGGGAATCCCTGCCTCCTCTTGAACGTAATGAAATCATACAGGTATATATACTCTTGTGTCTGACTGCTTTCACTCAACATAGTATCTGTGAGATTTGTCCATGTTGCAGGTTCTGTTGTCACTGCTTTGTAGTATTCCATTGAATGAATATACCACAATTTACATCTATTCTTCTGTTAAGTATTTTTTTTTCCTTCAGTTTGTAGTCATTATGAATAAAACAGCTGTAAACAATCTTGTACATGTCCTTTTGTGGACAGTTTCCTTCATTACTCTTGGAGATATGCTATAGTGGTGTAATTGCTAGGTTATGGAATAGGATATGCTTAATGTTAGTAGTAATTGCATAGTTTTTCCCTAGTCTTATTATAAAACTGTTTTGATTAAAACTGCTTTACAGTCCCACCAGCAATGTATGACAGTTTCAGTTGCTCCACATCTTTGCCACACTTGATAATGTCATTCTTTTTCATTTTAACTATTCTGGGTATATGAGTATTGATACTTCATTGTGGATTTAATTTTTTGTTTGTTTGTTTGTTTTTTTGTAGTATGTGGGTAGTTCCCTGGCTGGGAATTGAACCCAGGCCGCAGCGTTGACAGCATCAGCGCCGAAGCCTTAAGCCACTACACCACCAGAGAACTCCTAATTTATGTTTTCTGAGTGGTGGTGTTGAACAAGTTTTCATACATTTATTGGTCATTTGAACTCTCTGTTTTGTGAAGTGCCTGTTTATCTTTTGCCCATTTAAAAAATATATAGATGTTGAGTTGTAAAGTCTTTCTTCTTACAGATAAGACAGTATGGGAGTTCCCTGGTGGTGCAGTGGCTTAAGGCTTCAGCACTGGTGCTGTCAATGCTGTGGCCTGGGTTCGATTCCCAGCCAGGGAACTAACCGCCCCCCCCACCCCCCCAAAAAAAGACAGTATTACTGAGATATAATTTATATACCATAAAATTCATCTACTTCAAGTGTACAATTCAGTAGTTTTTAGTAGATTCACAAAGTTCTGTTAAGTTAGATTTTGGAGAGCTAATAATAATTTGCCAATTAAATTAGAGGGGGAAGGGTGAGGGCCTTGCTGGCAAAAGCCACATTGCAGTATAAATATGTGGAGGTGTAAAATGACGTGTTTGCATTCCAGGAGTGTCAAGCAGGTAGGTATGTGTGGCATGCCAGGGTATGGTGAGTGGTGAGTGAGGCACTGAAGAAGTTGACGAGAAACTGGGGAGCTGTAAGAGGCACAGATTGACATTTTTAGAAAAGGTTACTCCAGCTACTGTGAGGAGAGCTTTGAAGCCAGTGGTTCATTAGGAGGCTGTTGTAGGAGGCTTGAGGAGATGGATAGATATTAAGGGAGTTGAATTCACTGGTTTTAGTTTTCAATTTAATGTGGGAGGAGAGTGGGAAGCATCTAGAATGGATCCCAGGTTTCTGAATTAGATAAATTTGTGGGTGGTGTTACCATCCCTCAAGGTAGGGAATACAGAGTAGTTTTGGGAAAAGTTAATGATCAGGCTATTGGAGGTGTCTGGGTGACTTCTACATCTATATATCTATATATCTGTACATCTGTATATCTATATATCTATATATCCGTGTTTGCACCTGAATCTCCCAGATGAGCCCTGGTTAGGAGATGTAAATTTGGAGTTATTGGGGTATAGCTATCAGTGGTAACTCACTGAAGGTGTTGAATGTGAAGAGAAGAAAGCCACTGGCAGGGTTTATAAAGGAAGAGACCAAGAGATAGGAGAACCAGGAGGGAGTGATTCACAGAATAAGGCATTTTAAGAAGAAATGGTCAGCAAAGTCACAATCTGCAAAAAATATTCAAGTCAGATGAGGCCTAACCTTGGCCTTTGGTTCTGGCAGTTATGGTTATCAGAGACCCCCGCTGGAGCAGTCTCCCTCAGCACAGTGCTTTGTAGGTGGAAGCAAGCTTGCAGCCTTATGAGTAAGTGGGATGGTAGCATAGTCTTACCCCGCCCCCCGTCCTTTTAAAAAGATTACTTGTTGAGTAAGCTTTGTATATGTAAAGGAGACAAGGTAGACAGGGAGTGGTTCATCCTTGAAAAGTACCCCCCCCCCCAAAAAAAAAAAATGTAAGCAAATAACAAGTAGCTAGCAGAAAGGGGAGGCGTTGAAGTACTGGCAAGAAGAGAGATTTGGAGCAAAAGCCTAGAATGACAGGAAGGGAGGGGATCAGAGCACAGGATTGCTTTGGACGGGAGGAGGGTGACTTCCTTTGAGGTGAGGAAGGCTGTAGGTTGCATGTTTATAAAAACATGCTCCCAGACCTTGTCGAAGTACTACAAAATACATGATATAAGCTCCATATTATTTTTGGAAAATCCAAAAAAAGTGAATTTACAAACATCTGCCTCAAGGGTTGTAAACCTGTGATAACTGCAGTAAATGTTGGCTGTGGTTATTAGTTAGGCTTTTGTTGCTGTCTTATGAAATGATTTAATCAGTTGTCCCAACTCTATTGCATTTTCATATACACTTGAATAATGAGTGTATTAAATTCTCTGGTTGCATGTTTTAATTGCTATCGTTTTGAATAATTTTAGTTTTTGGTAGGGTAAGGACTCTCCTATATGCTCCCCATACACCTTGTTACTATTGTTTTTAGATTTATGGGGACTGTTTTTGCATATTTATTCATTAAGATAATATTTCCAGGTTCCTCCCTCAGTTTGTTTTTGCCATTTGTTTTGAGATAATAAATTGAATTTGTAGATTAATTTAGGGATCCTTGACAAATCTTGAATTGGAGACACATTTTAAAGAAATTACTTTATTCCTGATTTTAAAAATATATTACATATTTGGGAATTACAGAAATATATAGGGAAGAAAACAAAAATGACTCATTCTTATCATCCAGCAAGATATGCAGATAGGATGTTGTTAATGTTTTGGTATAGTTCCTTCTAGTTTTTTAAATCCCTGTTTGTTATTTACTTCATCATCATAATTTTGTATCCTGCTTTTCTTATTTAACATTTCATCATAAACATTTTTAATGTCCTTAAAAACTCCTTAATCAATTATTAGTGACTGTGTAACAGTCTAATTTATTTAACTTTAATTTACTTATAAGATTTCTCTATTGGCAGACAAATGTTTCCAGTTTTCTGGCATAATAATACTTCAGTGAATATCTTTGTCTGCATTTCAGATTTTTTTAGACTATGTGGAGTCGTAGAAATGAAAATATTGAGTAAAAGAGAATGAACCTTTTCAGGCTCCCAGATTTTTTAGAGCTCTCTTAAAGAAGAGTCAACAGGACTAGAACTAGGTAAATATTGGACATGAATAGAAAAAGCATTAAAAAATGGCAGAATTAAAATAAAATTTGACTGAAAATGTTACACTTAATGAATAAAGTTGGGAGTTGTTTGGAGATGGGAGAGATTTTGTTTTAAGCGCACAGTTTGAAATGACAGGTGTCCAAAAAGGAGGTACATTATAGGAAGTTGGTATGCTGGTGGGAGGCTGGGACTTAGACTACACATTTGAGGACAATTAGGAAGCAAGATCAATTTACTGAGGCAAAGAGAATGGAGAGAAGAGGGCTGAGGCCTGAAACTTGGAAAATGCCTTTTGGGGCAAAATAAAGGAAAGGAAGCTAAAGATCAGGTTTTAAGACAATAAATAAATGGGACAGAGAAGTCCAAGGTGAATGAGATTTGAGAAAAATTCATTAGATTTGTGAATTTAGTTCATCATTGATGGCCTTCGCATTTCAGGTATTAGTATTTTTTCTTTCTTTTTAGAAGAATCTTGATGATTTATAAAGAATTTACCTTTCATTGTCTCATCATTTAGTATAGGCAAATAGTATTATTGGCATTGATGACTAAGGATTAAAGAGATTTTTTTGGGGGGTGTGCGTAGTTCCCTGGCTGGGACTCAAACCCAGGCCGCAGCGTTGAGAGCGCTGAAGCCTTAGCCACTACACCACCAGGGAACCCCCAAGAGATTTATTTTTGTTTTTGTACTAGAGGTCTAATAGGACCCCTAGATTTATGACACTAAACCTTATGTTCTATTCTCCAAAAAAAGAAAAGAAATAAAGATATTATACCTGTGGTTGCCAGGTTTTTAATCTCATAATCTGCCTTGATTCCAAAAGTGTTATCAGCCAAGGATAAAGGTAGTGCAGTCTAATCTAAACTTGTGGTGGCATTAGAGTAATTTGTGTGGATAATAATTAATGAGAAAATGTTTTCTTTCTTTACATTGTTTTGATCAGAGTGCTTTATTTTGTTGTGTATGTCTCCAAGGGAACCTTTCGGATTGAGTTTATATTATAAGATACCTTATATACCTTGTTTATAAGTCCTCTAATGCCCCTGAGAAGCTTAACATATAACTTGAATATACAAATTTTAGAGATAGATGAAATAGTCAAATGTTTAACTAATGATATAGATGAAATAGTCACATGTTTACTAATGATATTTAATTTCTTAATTACAAATACTTTCAAATTCACAAATTAATTTGTACATTTATTTAGAAATACCTCTTTTCTGCTCATGTTTCATGAAGCAGTTTTATTCAGACATTTCACATTTGCAATATCAAAGACTGTTGTTATTAGAAATGCTTTTTGATTCACATATCTGTGAGGTGATGGTTGTGTTCATCTGGTTTTGTGATAATTATTGTCAGTTATATTCCAGTAAAGCTGAAAAAAGGTAACAAAATCTATAAATTGCAGTATCTGAGTAGTTATGGGAATTTACTACTATCTTTGCAGTTTTGTCTGTTTATAAAAATAAAGTTTACAAGCTTGTTAAAAATGCTTTTTGAATCAGTTTATAGTTTTCTAGAGCATGACACATATTTAAAAAAATTTTTTTTTTGTCTTCAGTTTTATTGAGAAAAAAATGGACATATATCACTGTGTAAGTTTAAGATGTACGGCACAGTGGTTTGATTTACATACGAGTTAGACAATTTCACAAACTCATCCTAGAAAAAGTGTTACATACCTTACTGCTGAATATCACTATGGTCACCTCCGCAGTACTCCCCTTGGGGAGTTAGGCACTGACACCAGCACCTAGTCCACCCTTCAAAGCAATTATAGAACTCTGTTTCTGGAATGGCCATCAGGGCTGTCGTTGTGCCCAAAATCTGACAGTTAAGTTCGTGAACTTGCTGTCATTCACTCAAGTTGGCAACACTGTACAGACAACTCAGTAAGGTGTCATACAACCTTGGCAAGGTATGACGACAGCTCTGATGGTCATTCCAGAAAGAATTCCAGAATTGCTTTGAAGGATGGGCTAGGTGCTGGCATCCGTGCCTAGCTTCCCAAGGGGAGTACTTCAAAACTGATTGCAATGAGGTATGGAGCACTTTTTCTAGGATGAGTTCGTGAAATTAATTGTCTGACCTCGTATATTGTGAAATGATTGTCACAGTAGGTTTTAGTTAACATCTGTCATAAAAAGAAAAAGAAAAAAGAAAAAAAATTTTCTCCTTGTGAAGAACTCCTAGGATCTATCTCTTAACTTTCCTGTACATCATACGGCCATGTTAACTATAGTTACCATGTTGTATGTTACTGTGAGTGGAAGTTTGTACCTTTTGACCACATTCCTCCAATTCTCCCACCCCCACCTCTGGTAACCACAAATCTGATCTCTTTAAAAACTTTAATTTTTAGAACTATTTTAATTTTATGGAAAAGCTGTAAAGAGAGAACACATGACATTTATTTTAGCCTAAACTGAGATGCATTAGTTTTGAATTCATGTGTGATATTTTATCCAAGCTATAGCTATTTACAAAACAGTGAGATTTTTTTCTCCCTCATTTGTTCTGGGGAATTACATTTATTCCCACAATTTAATGATTTACTTGCTTTTTAAGGCATTTTTAAAAAAAGGCTTGTGTGCTACAACATTAGTGAAGTCATACCCTGAGGAATAATTCCAAAAATGCCTTGCATTTATTTGCTTCCTTTTATAATTGGAGTGAAGTCTCTCAGCCTTCCAAATTAGTATTAATTAAAGAAAGTGACTTCAGAAAGTTCCCCAAACAGTTCTCAGTGACTGAAAAACATTTCTTTCCTTATCTCTTTTCTCAGTCTGACCAGGACTCCTCTGGGCCATGCTCCTGTGGGAACGCTCTTTCTCTAATGTTACACGGGTCACAGTTTTGTACCATTTGCCATCAAGCCTAGCATTATTGTGATCGTGATTGTTCGCTTCCTGTTGTCTTAAAGATATTTTTTGCCTTATTATGTTAAAAATAAGATAAATGAGAGAGTAGTCTGTCATAACAAAGGCTTTGTAAAGACTAGAATTTAAGGAAACTACTGCTTTTTTGAGGGGTGATTTTTGGGAAAAGACTATGCTTATATTTGGGCATCTATGATATTTTATACTGAGCTTGTAGTCTTACTAGATAAATCCTACAAAATGTATGTGTGTGTTTTGTCCCCAGTATTTGAATTCAGTTCCACATTGAATATATTTGTAGTCAAACTGCTTTGCTAATAAGTTTAAAATTAATAATTGGTTTATCAGGATTCCAGAGTACATTTATTTCAGCTAGCTCTTGGACAAAGGTAAATTCTCCAGTCAGGGTCTTTGAATGTGGCCTAAAAGGATAGGGGCAAGAGGGAACATGTGGATAAGATGCTTTAAACTTGGATATGCTGTGACACACAAGACCATTATTCACCTTACCACAACATGGAGTGTGGGCACTTGTATTCCCTATGCTACTGTAATTTAGTAGATGTGCCCCTGGGCATATTGTGTGAACTGTGCAGGTTTACTAGGTAGTGTAGGTAGGAAAAGGAGTAAGGAAAGACTTACCCAGGGGTACTTTTATAACCCCTGGAAGCAGAGGCTTCATTGAGATGTAGAAGAGATATAAGATGGACAGTCCACTTAGAAGAGATTCCTGGCTCTTAAGCATCATGTGCCTGGGTGCTCCATTGGTCACCGGTACTGTCATTGCTTCTGGCATCCAGGAAACAAGGGTTGCAGCTACTCTTTTGGCTGCCAGCTGGTTATTATTGCATCCACTTGATTATTTTTATTTCTAGAGCGGTGGTTCTCAACCTTCCTAATGCCACGACCCTTTAATACAGTTCCTCATGCTGTGGTGACCCCCATAAAGTTATTTTCGTTGCTACTTCATAACTGTAATGTTGCTACTGTTATGAGTCCTGATGTAAATATCTGATGTTTTCCAATGGTCTTAGGCGACCCCTGTGAAAGGGTCGTTCGACCCCCGAAGGGGTCACGACCTGCAGGTTGAGAACCGCTGTTCTAGAGTATCCCATCGAAAGACTTTTTGGGGGTGGCGCATGATGTGTTTTATCCTAAAATAGGGTGTAACTAAGTGTTAATTGCGGCATTAATTTAAAATTGACTATATCTTTCACAGCTGGAGTATGTATTGCGTAAGACTGGATCTGAAAATGCAGTGAAGTGGCTGGGACTGTGACAGGCACCTAGATAGGTGTTTTCTTTCTCCTTTTTTTTTTTTTGGACAAGTTATTTTTCACTCTACTTTGTGTTTTTTGTTTGTTTGTTTTTTTTTTTTGGTATGTGGGTAGTTCCCTGGCCGGGAATCGAACCCAGGCCGCAGCGCTGACAGCGCCAGCGCTGAAGCCTTAAGCCACTACACCACCAGGGAACTCCCACTCTTACTTTGTAGTAGCAGAATGGTTTTTAAATAAAATTTTGCATAGAACTCTATTATATGTAAAGTGGAACAGCGGCTCCATTCCGGGAGAATTGACAGGTGAGTGCTGGCCGTCCTCTCACCCACTGTAGTGCCCCCATGGCAGCTTCTTGAGGCACAGCTTCAGAGTCTTCAGACCTTCATTTCCTCATTTCCCTTTCAGTGGGGAAATTTCAGTGAAGGAGGAATGAGGGCCTGAAGCAGGAGTTACCTGATTAAGGTAACTTACCTGTTTAGTGCCTGAGATTTTGGAGTGCTGGCTTGCAGTCCTGGATTGTAATTCAGTGGTTTTTGAAACTGCCATTTAGTCAGGGACAAGTCATTCTGGGGGCTGATGGAAAAGATAAGTTTCTTGCCCCCAAAGAAAGATTATTACAAAAACCTTATTTTTTAATTCTTCCCTTTACTTAAAGTCAAAAGAAAAAAGTGAAAACGTACTCTTTCTCTTACTGGAGACTGCTGTTAACATGTCACATGGTCCGAACTATTTTATCATGCGCATATATGGTAGGAGTAGGGTAGAAGTTGCTTTATGTAGAAAATTTTGGTATACACCAAGACAGTTGGTGCAACTAACTGTGTTTTCAGTCTCAGCTTTAAAAATTTGTGTTTTTTTGTTTTGTTTTGTTTTGTTTCTTAGTTGTTACAAGGCTAAGGGTTTCCTTATCTTTTGTATAGTAACCAGCACCCTGTAGGTACAGTAATAGAGCTATTCTCCTCTTTCCCTTAGCTCCTCTGGTGCCTATAACCTGCAGTGTCTTTGCGATCAAGTTAAAGGACGCTTGAGGATAAGTTTACATTTTAGAGGATCTTAGGCTTTGTAATTTTACTTTCTTAAAGTTTGAGTCCTGTTACTTTGTGTAGGCAAAGGCTATTTCACCTTCCAGACTTACCAGAGACTATGTACTTCCCATCTTCCCAGAGTTTGGTTTATCTTTGAATATTCTTTCCTGAGGCTGATACTGCTGTTAAAGGCAGCTGTCCAGGTAGGGCTCAAGTTTTGAGGGATCAGTTTTCTCAGTGGTATTAGATAAGTTATTTAATTTTTCTGAGGCTCAGTTCCTTCATCTTAAAATAGAGCTAATAGTGCTTATCTCTCAGAGTAAATGTGAGAATTAAATGAGATAATACTTACCCTTTGCACGGCATGTAACAAGCACTCAGTTAAGTGGAAGCTATTAGTTATTTTATGGTGTTTCACTGTATTTTAGGAACTTTTACAATATGACAGAAGGAAAGCTATGGAATTAATAAAATTTCTTAAGCATCTAAGCATGCACATGCCTTTATTCATTTTGGCTAGCTTAAAACCTTTTTTTTTCTCAATAATAACTCTTACAAGTTATTTATAGTAGATATGTTGTCTAAGCATAGGTCCCCAAAGTGAATTAGAGCAGTGAAATTACCATAAGATATAGAAATGCATTGTTGATAGCAAGTGATCTCTTCATAGATCTATAATTTGAAACCAGAATGAAGGTGTAGGGAGGAGACTAAGATGTGATAAAAGGAATGGATGATCCCAGTAGTAGTTTTTAAATTACTTTTTTATTTTTTAATCACTTCAAGAAGGAAATAAATATTTGCTGTCCCTTGTTTGATGAAAGAAATATATTTTAGGCAAGATTGAAAAATCACTTTTTGTAAAGGCAATTCTAGTTTTCTGTTAGCTTATATTAAGACATCAAAGAGATTTTCCATGAAAAGGCTTCTTAATATTTTGAGTTGAGAATTTTAGCTAATAAAGGACTAAGGTGGCTATCAGGCCTGAACCTTAGTGTTGTTAGGTAGGAAATGCTTTGCAGCTCTACTGGCTTAGAGGCCTCTCTTTCATATACTTTGCCTCTCCTGTTTTCCACAAGATCAGAGAAAGCCCTCTGAAAGTAGAGATCTTTAACTTCATAACCTGAAGTTTTAAACATTTTGAACATAAGCCTCATTCCTTCTTTTTGATACAGGTGCAGTCTTACATTTCACTATGAAAAAGCAAATACGGTTAAACATGCCTTAATTTTAAGCTCATATGACATTGAGCTATATTAAAATGGCTTTTTTTCCTCTTAAAAGTCAAATGTCATCAAATTTCCTGTGGTTCCTCTAATACAGTTATAGCTAATATAGTAGCTCTCCTAAAGGCTCAGTATGCATTTATCATCATCTTTAATTCTCACAGCAATCTTGAATTGGGCTTTTTCAGTTTTTTTTTTTTTTTTTTTTTTTTTTTTTTTTTTTTTTTTTTTTTTTTTTTTTTTTTTTTTTTTTTTTTTTTGATTTTTGGTATGTGGGCAGCTCCCTGGCTGGGAATCAAACCTAGGCCGCAGCACTGACAGAGCCAGCGCCGAAGCCTTAAGCCACTACACCATCAGGGAACTCCCCTTTTTCAGTTTTTGACTGTTTAGAATACATTTATCCTAATAGAAAGAGGCCTCAATTTTTGTGTAGAGATTATCTCTTACCTGTATTTGGTTCACATTGGGTCCCTTCCCTGTTTCCCCTTACCCTCCAGGGCAGAGCCTGGCCTATTTCAGTTAGTGCTGTCTTCTTGTGGGCCAGTTAGAGAGCCCACCGAAGCTAATCCCAGGGCTTTTGCTGGAGGATCGGGAAGAAGCTTTGGTGTTCTCCTATTGGCTTGACTGTGTGAAGGTGTGCAGTAAGAGCTATTGGAGTCATTGTGTCACCAGGGAGCTCCTGAAAATGAAAAGTACAGAGCCTAGCTAAGAGGTGGAGAGAAATAGTCCTGGTGATGATGCTTAAACCCTGACTGTCTGAAGTGAGGGCTGCACTTGTAGTTACTTAAGCCAGGTCGGATTGGATTTCCTGTTATCCAAAACTGAAAGAGCAGTGTTATTCATAATGGTCAAGTGGGAACTACCCAAATGTACATCAACTAAATGTGTATATACACACAATGAAATAAATATTATTTAGCAATAAAAAGAATGAAGTCCCGTTACACACTACAACATAGATGTACCTTGAAAACATCATGCTCAATGAAGGAAACCAGTCGTAAATGACCGCATGTTATATTATTCCATTGATATGAAATGTATAAAATAGACAAATCCATAGGGATGGAAAGTAGAGCAGTGGTTGCTGAGGGCTTCAGGGAGAGGAGGAAAATGGGGAGTGATTGTTGATGGATATGAGTTTCTTTTTGGGGTGATAAAAAGATCATAGAATCGATTCTGTTGATGGTTATACATCTTTGTGAATATACTAAAAGCCATTGAGTTGTACAGTTTTATTTTTTATTTATTTATTTTTTTGTATGTGCATAGTTCCCTGGTTGGGAATCGAATCCAGGCTGCAGCGTTGACAGCGCTAGCGCCGAAGCCTTAAGTCACTACACCACCAGGGAACTCCGAGTTGTACAGTTTTAATGGGTGAATTGTATGATCTGTGAATTAACAGACTAAAGCTGCTATTAAAAAAAAAACTGTAAGAATTCTAACAGATAACACTATTATTATTTATAGTTTTTACATGTGGGGAACTGAGGCACGGAGATGTTAGGCCTCTGCCCCTTGTTGAGAACTGGTATCTTGCAGAGCTGGGATTCGGAACCAGCTGACTACCAAGTGTAAGCTTACAGCTGTGCTTACTACCTTTTTAAAAGATAAGTAAGACTCATCTTTATGGGACTTTGGAGTTGGGACTTCCCTAGCAATTACTTAATCTAACCCCTTCATTTTAGTGATGAGAGAAAATGGAACCTCAGATAATGCAGTGACTTAGTCAAGATTGCCAAGTTAATTAGTGGCAGCCAGAGTTTTATGACCTACTCAGAGAGACAGGCAAGTAAACAACTAGCAATGACAGAAAGTGGAAGGGATTGATAGCAAATATTAGTACAGGCATTGTACTGTGTAAAATAAGGGAAGGATCAGTTATTTCTTATGATTAACCAGGGAATTTTTGTAGAGGTCATGATATTCTGAGAGAGTACCTGGTAAACAGGTGTGAGTGTTAGGGAGAGAGTGAGATGTTCTGAATATGTCAGCATACATGTGGAGTGTATAGCAGGATGCAGAAGGTTATTCGAGTGGAGAAATCATGACACACCATCAAGGTCATGTTAGGGAATTCTGACTTTCTCCGTAAGCACTGGGGGCTACTGCAGATTTTTGAGGAGCTGCGTAGCATGATCACCTGTTTGAGAAAGATAATGGGCAGCCATGTGAAGGATGGGTTGAGGTTGGGGCAAAGATTGGAGACCAGTTTTTATCATGTTGTCACAGTGGTCCAGGTGCAAGAGGATGGGTGGATTGATTGTGTTAGGAATGGAAAGGAGGGGATGGAGACGTGTGAATCCTCACAGGTGGAATCATTCGGCCTTGGCAGGTAATCATAGAAGCATGCTGGACTGTGAACTCCTGGGGTCAGTTGTGTCCTGCTTGCCGTGCATCCCTGGAACCAAGCACAGTGCCCAGTACATTTGTTGAAAGCAAAAGGGGGAGGATTTTTATATGACTTTGGACATCTCATTCCCTGGATTTGAAAGTTTTAATCTGTTAATTACCACAGGAGAAGCAGGGTTGGGTATGTAAAGAAGGGGGAAGAAGTAAGTGTCGAGGAGAGGCAAAAAAAAAAATTCAAATTTTCATATTTTTTTGAGTTTCAGATACTTGTGAGAGACATTCATAATGGGCTGTTGAGCTGGGGAAATTGGGATCTGTGACTCAGATGAGAGGTAGAGCCTGTGTTACATTTAGGAGTCAGACATCTGCAAAAAGGTCATCATTGAAGCTATGAGAATTAAGAGATGAGGACCAAGGAGAGAACTTTGAGGCTCGAGTACATTTTGAAGGGGCAGGGGTGCACGAGTAGCAGCAGTTAGCAGAGCTTGGAAGAGAACCGTGTTTACTTGTTCATTTTCTGAAGCAGGGGGGAGACAGTGTTACATGAGTGTCATGTGCCACAGAAGAGTAAGTGAAGTAAATGAAGACCAACAGAAAAGGCTACTGGACAACTCAGGTGGGCAGTGGGGTGCTCCCTTTTGGGAACTGGGCATTTGTAGAGCATGCTTATCCAAGTCTGGGAAAGGCTGCTAGTGAAGGGCAGATTAAAGAAGTAAGATTAGTAACTGAACCTTCGCCTGTTATGCATCATGCCAAGTTATGCACATGTTCTTCCATTAGTCCTCAGTGTGACTCTAAGAAGTAAGGTAAATGGAAAGATTATTGTAAAATGGGAAGGGTATTTATTATAAAATGAAGTTACTATCTGTCATGTTATAGATGACAAAACCGAATCTGAGAAGTTGCCCCTTAGTCCAGGTCACACAGCTTCTTTTAAGAGGTGACTTGCAGGGCCTACACTCGGCACATTTAATTTCGATGTCAAGGTGTTGGTCACAGGTATGAAAGTGTGTGAGTTTTCCCTCCTAGTTAAATTAGTTATTTATCATTGTATAACAAATTACCTTAAAGCACAGTAACTTAATCACTCGGATGTACACTTTATTTATTTATTTTTTTATTTATATTTTTAAGTTCTTAAGTTTTTTTTTGTTTTTGTTTTTTTTTGTATGTGGGTAGCTCCCTGACTGGGAGTCGAACCCAGGCCGCAGCACTGACAGCGCCAGCGCCGAAGCCTTAAGCCACTGCATCACCAGGGAACTCCCAGATGTACACTTTAAATATCTTACAGTTTTATTTGTCAGTTCCTTCTTAGAAAGCTGAAAAAAATTCCATAGTGGCTTAATAGAACAAACATTTATGTCACATGGATTCTGAGGGTTAGGAATTGAGAAGCAGCATAGATGGGTGGTTCTGGCTCAGTGTTCAGTCATTTGAAGGTTGGCTGTGTTGGTGCAGCTGCTTGCAAGCTGGCTTGCTTACCTTGGCTGTTGGCAGGAGGCCCTACTTCCTCACCATGTGGACCTCTCCTTGAGTGTCCTCACAACATGCAGCTGGCTTCATCCAGAGTGGTGATCCCAGAGAACAGGTGGAAGCTATAGTGCTTTTTATGACCTACTCTGGGAAGTCTCACACCTGCCCTTGGAAATCTCACACCTGTCACTTCTGCTACTTTTTGTTTGTTAGAAGTGAGTTACTGAGGGGAGTTTAGGTTCACGTTGAAGAGAAGCATTTTATTTTATTTATTTATTTATTTATTTGCTTTTTGGTATGTGGGTAGCTCCCTGACTGGGAATCGAACCCAGGCCGCAGTGCTGACAGCGCCAGCGCCGAAGCCTTAAGCCACTACACCATCAGGGAACTCCCTGAAGAGAAGCATTTTAAATAATTTGTGAACATATTTTTAAAAACTACTGCACAGGTCAGGTACATTGAGAAGGAAAGATACTGAGTTAGGAGTCACAAGATTTGGGTTCCAGGCCCAGCTCTGTTGATTGCTCCCTAAGAGACTCAGAGGATGGTATTTATCCTCCTGAACCTAAACTGCGGGTTATAACCTGCAGTTTACTTCACATTGTTACAAAGTGATAGCAAACAATAACACCCAAAATGGTCTCTGTAAACTTTAAAGCATAACAGATGTGGCCTCTTAACCCAGGCTGGCTGCTTTTAGTAGCTGTGTAATCTCTAGTATGTTGTTTAACCTATCTGTCCCTTCATTTCCTCATTTGTAATATGAGATTAATTAAAGTATCTCATGGGGTTACTGTGAGAATTAAGTAAGAATTCATGTGATATATTTAGCATAATGCCTGCATATATTAGACCAGGTATTACTTAAATGGTAACTTTCAGACTCTTTCTTTCTGGTTGTGTCCATTATTTTCTTGGTTTAGGCCCTACTTGGCTCTAGACTTTTTTACATGGATAGTAATGAAAGATTTCTGATTATGTTGGGTATGAAGTTATGATTGTAGTTTAATGCTGCTGTTATCTTCACCCCCCCCTTACTTCAATATGTTCTTGGCAACCTGAAATACATTTCTTTAAATACATTTTTTTATTTTAAAAAACATATCACCTGATTGTACAGGATTAGTTTCGTTAGAAAATATTTCAGACTATTCTGAACCAAATAGTGACTTAAGTTTACCAAGCAATTAAATATTATTATGTTATATATCATTTGTAGGAACAATTTGAAAATATTTTTCTAAATTTCTGTTTTCAAGGAATATTTCCAATTGTTATGTAATTATATCTTTTATGAAAAATTGAGACCTTTGAGATATCTTTGGTAGTAGTAGTTTATTATTAATTACAAATTACCAATGTGACTTTTCTTAATATTAGTTCATAAACTATTGCAAATGATGTACATAAAACCTCTTAATTCTTGTTGCGACCAGAGTTTGTTTTTATTATGGTAAAATATATGTAACAAATTTACTTCACCCATTTATAAGTGTTCATACAGCTCAGTGGCATTCACTTGTTGTGCAGTCATCACCACCATCCATCTCCAGAACTTTTCATCATTCCAAATTGAGACTGTACCCATTGGACATCAGAATTCTATTAAACATTTTTTCACTAGGTACTACTATGAAAACCATTTGATTTTTTTTTTTTAAGTTTTAAAATGACTGAGATAAGATTTATTGAACTGCTATTGGCTCTAGTACAAAAATACAAATTGATACCACCTATGTGGAGTATTATTAAAATATATTTGTAGTATATATCTTTGTGAAGGTTCCCAGATATCTTAATTCATATAATATTTAAAAGGAAGTTTCAGTAGCAATGAAATATAGATCCCTCTTTGGAGATCATTGTAAATAGTTTATACATAACAGTTTTAAATTCTATTTAGAAAGACATCACATTTACTTTAGATTTTGTTTTCTGTTGTCTATGAGAAATAATTTATACATACTAATTTTTTTTTGTGGAAAGTAAATACAACCTAAAATTTACCACCTTAAACATTGTAAGTGTACAGTACAGTAGTATTAACTATATGCACATTATTGTGTAACACAACTCCTAGAACATTTTCATCTTATAAAACTCAGACTCTAAACATTAAATTGCAGCTTCCTCTTTCCCCCTGGCAATCACCATTTGCTTTGTAAGAATTTGACAACTTTATATATCTTACATAAATGGAATCATTCAGCATTTGTCTTTTTGTGACTGACTTGTTTCACTTAGTGTAAACTCTTCAAGGCTCACTCATTTTGTAGCATGTGACAGGATTACCTTTTTTTTAAGTCTAAATAATGTTCCATTTTATTTATACATATTTATTTAAAAGTTAGCCTGTTTAATAGCTAAGTAAAAGAAAATTTTACAGTTCTGGGGAAGTGTGCAATACTTTTCTTCTCCTTGTATACTTTTCTCTGTTTAGTCAGTCCTTGAGTTTTAGAGAACCAGAAAGCTTGTTACTCACGTATGCGTGGTGCTATTTAAATCTTACAGTTAACAAAGTTACATAAAAAAATAAGGGGCAGCAGAGACTTGAAACTCCATTAATGCCTATAGTTGTGAGATGGAATGTGACTTTTGTGTTTTTTGTTTTTTGTTTTTTTTTGGCAGTGCTAGAGAGGCTTAGAGTTCATTGACCTTTCATGCAACAATTATTTTTTTTTTTTTTTTTTTTTACATTTTGTTTTATTTTATTATTATTATTATTTTTTTTTTGCTTTTTGGTATGTGGGTAGCTCCCTGACTGGGAATCGAACCCAGGCCGCAGTGCTGACAGCGCCAACGCCGAAGCCTTAAGCCACTACACCATCAGGGAACTCCCCGCAACAATTATTTGAGTGCTTTCTGTGTTCCAGGCACTGGGTAGAGGTGGCAGAGAGGAACTGTTTTTGACTCGAGAGTTATGTGATAATCAGAGTGAAGTTAAGAATTTTTCACTTTCCAGGACAATGAAATGTTGTAGTTGAGATTATTAAAGGTTCAGCTAAGAGTGGTTTAAAGCTAATAGGGTGGTTGAAATAGTTACTGATGATGAATACTCATTTCTTGACTGTTGTAAATAAAAGCATTTAAGATGATTATTTGGTTGTATGAGTTAGCTTAAGTTTTTTTCAGCTTGTGATACAGTAAATACAGTAGACTTTCTGTTAACTGGAACTCAAGCAACTGGCACTTTTAAGCAGTTGGCAAAAAAAAATCACAGAAATAATACTACATTTATCTGTTGTGAGTGCTGGTTAACTGAGAGCCTACTGTACTTTTATGGAAAGACTGTTACATGGTATTTCCCAGGAGGTAGGTGGTAAACATTTTACACTCTCCTTTTGAAGAAAGGAAGACGTTAAATTTCATTTTTATGTTTAGTCAGTGGAGACAGGGAAGCATATAACTCTTAAACCACTGCCGTCCAACAGAGCTTTGTGTGATGATGGAAGTGTTCTTTATCTGTGCTGTCCAATATGGTAGCCACAAGCCATCTCTGAGCACTTCAAGTGTGGTTAGTGTGACTGAGGAACTGAAGTTTTCATTTAATGTCAGTTAATTTAATTGTAATCACCTGTGACTAGAAACTATGACATTGTGCATAGAAGATAAAGAACATAGGTCCATGTGGTCACAGACCATGTCTGTTTCAGGTACTTGTTTCTCACCCAACTTTGGATACCAAACACATTGATTTTTAAATGCATAAAATAAATGTTTATGAATTAATAAATGAATTTCAGAAAAATTTTTATCCTTCAAAAGCTATGGTGTTTCACCTGTCTTTTACCTTATTCTCTGTCATAACCTCTAATTGTTACATAATATAATGTATTTTCCTTATAATACAGTATTTTCTCATTTCTTGCAATATACTTGGTCATATTATTCATTTCTTCTGTCTGGTCTTGTGCATTTCTTTAAAATGTGAGAATGAGTTAGTAACTCAAAAAGTACTGTTGAATTCTTAGTTTTTGAATCTGGGGGAGAGAAAGTAGATCTGGGATTCCTCATAACGGACACTTTTAACACTTGACATCGTTATAAGAGTTGTCATTGTTCTTTGTTCCATTTACACAATTACTTAAAATTCCCCTCTCCTTTCTTCAGTATTTTAAATCAGAAACTAGATAAGCAGGCTTTTTTTTTTTTTTTTTAAGTGTGAATGTGGGTGAAACTGAATGGGTTTAAGTCAAAAGAATGCTTAATTGTTCTTTCCCACGGATCTTCACACAATTGGGGCTTAGCAGAAAAAGACTTGCAAATAAAGTTAATTGTAGTGGTGTGGAAATATGGAATAATGGGAAGTTTGTACAGTTGAACCTTGAATTGAGATGTAGAACAGGGTTCCACAAACTGCTTGCTGGCCAAATCCAGCCAACCATTATCTCTGTTTGGCTTGCAAGGTAAGATGGCGTTTACATTTTTAAATTAATAAGAAAATTCAAAGGAAGAATGTTGTGTGACCTCTGAAAATTGTGTGAAATTGAAATTTCAGTATCCATAAGTAAAGTTTTATGGAAATAGTCAATTCATTTGTTCACATATTGTCTAGGTACTTTTGTGCTACAACAGAGACCATATTGCTTACAAAGCCTAAAATATTTACTGTCTGGCTCATTTAGTAAAAAGTTTGCCAATCCTTGGTGAGGATGTTACTGAAGAACGGAAGGATACGACATTGTAATAGGGTTTTGAAAATGGGAAACTCAACCAGTGCCTAATAATCTAATTAAGTGAGGCATTGAAACAACATGCTAAAATGGAAATGCTCTCATTATAGTGAGTCAGCGAATGTGTGTATGAAAAGTAGTTCTTTCCTTAAAGAGCCTAAGTTCTGGTAGAGAGCTTGATAACACACAAATTTTTACACGTTTTATAGTCTTTACCTTCTCCCATCTTTAAGACTCAGTACTGCTAAAATATTCATTCATCCTAATTATCATGAACTTTATGCACATTGCCATTTTGCAGTGCTTCTTTGAGACACGTGACATCCAAAGCCCCCTGACAGTCTTTAGTTTATTAAATTGTGAATACATCCTACTGTCACAGCTCCTTGAGAGCAGGTTTGGACTTGGAGAAATTGTTTTTTCAAGGCTCTTTAGCAAAGGCTCAATGGTGACACATTTTAGAACAGAATGTTATTTGTGTTTTGGCCCCAGGCCAGCAGTTTAATCTCTTTTTGGCTGTATCTCTTTTCCCAGTCTTTACTTTTATATATGCCATTTCATTATCCCTCCTACTTCCTTCCTTGTTTATTTGAAGCTTACCTACTTTTATACATCCAGATCAAATTCATAGTTGGGGTACATGGGCTGTGTGGGAGGAGAATGACAGGATTAGGCAGAATGTCTGGCATTCTGGTGCAAGGAGCAGCATGTATAAAGCGGCATGGAGTCGAGAGAACAAGATGGATTCCACAGATAATTTGGTCTGGAATTTAATGTCTTTTTGGGAAAGTGTTGGGCGATGAGACCAGGGCGCTAGGCATTTCGTGTTATGAAAGCCTTTTTCTTATACCACTGTAGTTTCAAGTCTTAATTGTGTTTAAGATTCATCCAGGCTAAACTTTTTTCAGCTCCACCCCTAGAGATTCTAAGTCCAAATTGCACAGAATTGGGGATAGGTGATGATAGTGGGTTTACAGGTGTGGCTGGAATGAAAGCAGGTTATGGAGAGGGTCTTGGTGTCTTGTTTGAACTTTGATTTTTGTTTAAGATAGCTCTTTTGAGATTCTTCATCAGGAAAGTAACCCTGGGAAAGCCACTTCCAAAAGAATTGTTTAGAATGAACTGGATTGAGAAGAAATTTGAGGTAGTAAGGTAAACTAGGAGGATGCTATAGCAATTAATATGCATTCAGCCTCATTCCAGAGATGATTTGAATTGGTGAGACTTCAGACTTAGGACAGTAGCAACAGGAAAAGAATGTGAAAGAAAATTTAAAAATGGAAAAAAACCCCACTGGCACATGGGATATGAAGCTGATAAAAAAATGAGGGAATATAAAATAAATTGTGTTAAATTTTAGAAAATGCAAAGTGGTATTATTTGATATTTTGGTGAACAAAATTAAAATTAGCTTTACTTCAGGAAAGGAATAAAATGTGTAAAATTTACATGTAATTTTCTCTTTTGTTTTGCAATTACCTCTTGAAATTTTGTCAAATTTTAATTGGTTATATTTTTATTGTTAATGGTTTTATTCTTCTTTTAAGTAAACTACTGCACATCCTTTTGGAATTACATGAGATATGAAATAAAGTATACATATTTCCTTTAGTTGGTATATTTCAAAAAATGAAGATGTTGAAAACGAACCCAAATTCCTAGTGCCAGTTTCATTTTTGTATGTTTTCTGCTAGAGTATTTGCATGCATTTGTTTGGGATTTCCTCCCAATTTTATTAAAGTAAAATGGACATAGAATAAACTGCATGTATTTGTTAAGTTTTTAATGTATGAATACATCAGTAAAACTGTCACTGCAGTCTTGATGTATAAACATTTCCATTACCTCCAAAAGATGTTTCCTGCCACTTTGTAATCCTTCCCTGTTTCCCCTACCCCAGTTTATTATACAACCACCAGTCTTCTATCATGTAGCTTAGTTTGCATTTTCTAAAATTCATATATTGGACCCGTATATGGCATATTGGACCCGTAGCCTGTTGTGTCTTGCTTTCACTCAGCATAATTATTTTGAGGTTTATTCATTGTGTATTGGTATTTTAATACTTTTTATTGCTGCAGATCACATTTACATTGTATAGATATAACACAGTTTGTGTTTGTTATTTGTTGGTGGACCTTTATTTCCAGTATTTGACTTTATAAAGAAGCTATGTGAATGTTTGTGTCTAGGTCTTTATATGGACATATGCTGTTACTTCTTTTGGGTAAAGAGATGTGGGATGACTGGATCATATAATAGGCGTATCTTTAACTTTTAAAGTACCAGATGCTTCACAGAGTGGCTATACCATTTATTGTTCCCACCAGCTATGTTAAACAGTGCTAGTTCCTCCACATCCCTGCCAACACTGAGCATGGCAAGTATTTTTTCTTTTTAAATATTTTGGCATTCTTATAGGTGGGTGGTCATAGCTCATGTTTTAATTTGCATTTTCTAATGGCTAGTGATGCTGAATATTGTTTCATGTGCTTATTTGCAATCCCTGGATTTCCTTTGGTGAAGTGTCTGTTTAAAGTTTTATTTATTTATTTTTTTGGGGGTGGTGCCCTGGCTGGGAATTGAACCCAGGCTGCGGCGTTGAGAGCACCGAAGCCTAGCCTCTACACCACCAGGGAACCCCCTTTGTTTAAATTTTTACCAATTAAAAATATTGGGTCATGTGCTTATTAATGAGCTTTGAGAGTTCTTTTATATATTTTAGATACCAATCTTTTATCAGTTATATGATTTTCCCATTCTGTGGCTTAGCTTTTCAATTTTCTTGACAATCTTTTGAACACCAGAAATTCTTAATTTTGATAGTCCAGTTTATCAAAATTTTCTTTTATACACATGTTTTCAGTATTGATTGTAAGTTATCTTTGCTCAACCCAGTCTCATAAGGGTAATGTTATGTTTTCTTCTAGATATTTTATAGTTTTAGCTTTTATTTTTTTTCATTTTAAGCTAATTTTGGTGCATGAAACACATAAGTTAATTTTGTAGATCGAAATTCCTCTTTTTTTAAAATTTGCAAATGGTTATCCAATTTTTCCAGCACTTTTTGTGGAAAATACTGTCCTTTATTGGATTGGTTTTGTGAAAATTACTTGACCATATATGTGTGTTCTATTTATGTCTCTATTGATCTTTTTTGTCTGTCTTGATGCCACACTGTCCTGATTACTGTAGCTTTCTTTTTTTCTTTTTTTTTTTTTTTCTTTTTGGTATGTGGGTAGCTCCCTGACCGGGAATAGAACCGAGGCCGCAGCGCTGACAGCGCCAACGCCAAAGCCTTAAGCCACTACACCATCAGGGAACTCCCTACTATAGCTTTATTAATAGCTCTTGAAGTTAGGTGGTCTAAGTCCTCCAAATTGGTCCTTATTCAAAGTTTTTCTTTCTTTCTTTTTTTTTTAAATTATTTTAGATCCTTTGTATTTCTCTATGAATTTTAGGATTAGCTCATCAGTTTCTACCAAAAAGTGCTTATTTTTATTGGGATTGCATTGAATCTATAGAAAAATTTGATGAGAATTAACATCTTAATATTGAGTATTTGGTCCATGAGCATAATATATCTCTACATTCATTCAGGTTGTCTTTAATTTTTTTATTTTTTAGCAACATTTTGTAGTTTTCAATGTACAGGTCTTATACATCTTTTGTCAGATTTATCCCTAAGTATTTGATATTTTTGATACTAGTGGTATATATATTTTTATTTCAGTTTTTTACTTGTTATAATTCTAGCTTACATGAATCATGGTTATGATTGTGGATTTTGGAATTAGATCTGGGTTTAAATTGCAGCTTTGCCACTTCTTATGTGATACAGATTAGTTAAAAATCACTCAACCTCAGAACTTATCAACACTTAAATGGAGTGTTTCTTGACCTTGGCTCTATAAATGCCAGTCTTAGTTGCTCAGCCCCACACCGAAAATGTTTCCAGACATTGTCTGATGCCCATTGGCATTGAGTGTGTGTGGGGGGGATATAAAAATCACCCCTGATTGAGAATCGTTGTTTATACTTCATGAGATTGCTGTGAGGGTTATTTTGGTGTGTATCGAAAAAGCTTTGAGTAGTTGTGCATGGTAGGCAATAATTGAATGATACTGTATCATACATTCTTCACCTTGTTTTAGCATCTTAAGTTACTTTGTTTATGCTAAACAAGCATCTTTAGTACTTTATTTAAATTAGAAGTAAAACTCAGAAAGGGATAGCCTTTGGAAAGAGATCATTTAATTATGTGTTACAAGGGAAAGTTTCATAAGGAAATAATTCAATGTGGGTGCTTTATACTAGTTTGGGAGGGTATATCTAATTAAATCTCTGCATGGCAACCAGGAAGAAATGAGAAATGGAGGATTATTAAGAAATGGAACTGCTGTCTACTTTCTCTTGTGTCACATCTTCTTGGTGTGGCTTTGTTATTTTAGGTCAGCAGTGTCCAACCTTTTGGCTTCCCTGGGCCACATTGGAAGAATTGTTTTGGGCCACACATAAAATACACTAATGATAGCTGATGAGCTAAAAGAAAATACGAGATTGCAAAAAAGTCTCATAATGTTTTAAGAGTTTGTATAGGGCTGTATTTGAAGCTGTCCTTGGCCCCAGGTTGGACGTGCCCGTTTTAGGTCAAAGGTTGTGCATTTCCAGAATATTAGTTACAAAAGTCAAGTGTGTTTCAAAAACACAGTAACTTCACACTGCCTGATGGACATGTGTTGTTTCTTGGCTTTTCATTCATTTCATCATCTTTTGAAAAGAACACACCCTAATTTCATTTTTCTGAATCATGCATTATTGTTTAAGAATGCCAGGGGAGGCCCTGGTAGGAGGATGGAGGGTAGCCTGTGTCTTCCCTTAGCCAGGGCACTTGACAGTCTAAACCTGGAGTTTCCTTCCTGGAATTTGAGTCCTGTGCCCAGTGACAGGAGAACCTTCCTCCAGGAATAGGGTCGAAATGAGGCAGTTGAGATTATTTATGTAGGGATGCTTATATCCCAATCTTTATTTTTGTCTCTGGATCTTTAAGTCTTTGCTTTGACTCTGAAATCCCTTGTGACTTTTTAAATCCCTGACCCCCTTTATTCCTGAATGAAGTTGGCTATAGCAAATTGATATTTTAACCTTTCTTGAACCAAATAGCTTAGGTAAAATGTGCGAATGGCCCAGAATTGTTTCGAAAACTGATATGTAAATATTTACTTTCCATACATACTATTTTGTTGGGGTTTAACATAATATTTCTTCTTCTTTCCAGTGGAGGGTTTTGTGAGTATAAATTTGGTCTAAAAAAAAAATCTCATTTGAGAATAGAATGACTATCCTTTTTGAGGAAACTCTCATGTCTGTATTTGGTGTTTTAGGCTTCTGTGACTCATACCCGTGAAGTTATTTTAATAGTAATAAGCCAGAAAATAGGAAATGTTTAATATTCTGCAAGTCCTCTTCATTTAAAAGAGCTATTATTATCCCTTCCTGGGCTAGAATAGTTATTGTATGTTGAGTTGTAGAGATGAACATTTGTATCTTTAGTCTGTACTATGCAGGTGTGATAGAGGTCCCTGGTTCACTAGAACTTGACATTTGTTGTCAAATCGACTGAGTCATTTTTCTCTCTTGTCTCAGTTGCAAGTAGCCTTTCCGGATGTTTACAGGGAGATTCATTAGGACCTGGCTGGTCTTGTTATGATTACTGGATGTGGTGTAGACCAAGAGTTCGTTGCAGAGTAGCAGTCTTGGAAAGTGGGTGAAATTTAGGTAGACGTTAGTGTCATGTCAATCTGTTAATTACAATAGGAAGACGGCCAGCGTCAGTGTGCAGGACGTGGTAGTTCAGCATTTCTTAGGGAAGTAAGCTGCAGCCATGTGTCAGGCTTCATTTACTAGTTTATTTAAATTAGAAGTAAATTACTATGTTTAAAGGATCATGTTGAAAAAGGTAAGAGTTAAAGCTTCCTTTTAGGAAAGTTTGTACCATCATTGTCAGGAAACTGGTATTTAGTGTTAGTATTTAGTCTACTAAGATTATATAGTACAAATTTCCCTTTGTTCTTTCAGATAGAACTATCTGTACACGGTTTTTTTCCCCCTGTAAATGTTTATTAATATTTTATGGTATCCTTGGAGATTCTTCACTAACATCAAGGTTTAGTTTTTTAAAAATGTGGTTTGTTTGGTTTGCTTTATGATTGGGAAATTAGCATTGAGAATATGATTTCTGAAAATATCACATATTGTGCCTTTTTAAAAGGGGGTTGCTGTGTTCTGCTTATTTGTTACTCGAACTGTCTGGAAATTCAAAGTCATCAGCAGGTGATCTCAGTAGAAAATCACTGAACTGTTAAAATTGATGATGGAAATGTATATCCTTTAATCACAGGAAGGTCATTGGGTTTTTAATTAGCACTTTTGTGGTGGTTTTCCTCACAGTTTACAGTGTATTAGTAGCCATGTGTTAGATTGTGTAGAATGTTGTAGAATGTGGTCGACGGGGCTAGGGCTGGGATACATGTGTCATTCACAGCGAAAGGTAGTAACACTGCTCTCTGTATGTTGTAGCCTGTGTATGAAATGTTCTCCTTTTTCTTCAACTCGTGTAATAGGAATTCTCAAATATTTTGGTCTTATGACCCCTGTACACACTTAAAACTTACAGAGGGCTCCCCTTGAGCTCTTGCTTATGTGGGTTACATCTATCAGTATTTACTGTATTAGAAATTAAACTTAAGAAATTAAAATTATTCATAGGGAAGTTTGTTATTTAAATGTCACAAAATAACATCTTTTAAATAAAAAATAACTTTTTCAAAACAAATATTACTGAGAAAAGTTGCATTGTTTGTTTTATTTTTACATTTTTGCCAAGTCTCTTTAATGTCTGACTTAATAGAAGATAGTTGGATTCTGATATTTACTTCTTCATTCAGTCTGCCGTCATTGAATTAAGAATATGAAGAAAATGTCTTGGATAGATATGAGGTCAAACAATTAATTTCACGAACTCATCCTAGAAAAAGTGTTACGTACCTCACTGTTGAAGATCACTAGGGTCACTTTCTTAGTACTCCCCTTGGGAAGCTGTGCACTCACACCTATGTCTAGTTCACCCTGCAGAGCAGTTTTGGAACTCTTTTCCTGGAATGGCCATCAGAGCTGTTGTCGTACCCAAAATCTGACAATTCAGTTTGCAAATTTGCCACTGTGCGCTTATGTTGGCAGCACTGTATGTAACCTTGGCGCGGTTATGACACCTTACCGAGTCGTTTGTACAGTGCTGCCACTGTAAGTGCACGGTGGCAAGTTTGCAAACTGAATTGTCAGATTGTGGGTACGACAACAGCTCTGATGGCCATTCCAGGAAAAGAGTTCCAAAACTGCTCTGAAAGGTGGACTGGGTGCTAGTTATCAGTGCATAACTTCCCAAGGGGAGTACTTTGAAGGTGACTGTAGTGATATTCTGCAGTGAGGTCTGCAGCACTTTTTCTAGGGTTTGTACACAAAATTAATTAATTGTCTGACCTCGTATGTAGTTAGAAAATAAGAGTATTTTAATAGACTTCTCAGATAATCATAGATATTCTTTATTACTACACTGCTACTTGGCAGGTGTTAGCAGAAAGGTTGTATTGTGGAATCTGAAGCCATATTGTTGAACCTTTATACTGTGTTACATTAAAATCTATTGATTTTCTTATACTTAAATGACTTTTCCCTGTGCATCATTTTCTAACATGGTGCATTGGTCATTTGGGAAATACCGAC
The DNA here is from genome assembly GCA_004026885.1 of Lyroderma lyra. NCBI lineage: Eukaryota > Metazoa > Chordata > Mammalia > Chiroptera > Megadermatidae > Lyroderma > Lyroderma lyra. The sequence continues at coordinate 34,906 of PVJL010012107.1, forward strand.
TTACTGAGTTTTGCGGGTCTTCCAGATGTTGACACATAACAATATCTAAAACTAACACATTACCATATCATCAGAAACGTTTTTAAATATTGAGACCTGGCATGCTTATGGTAGCAATAAAAGTCTTACAGAATTCTAGTGTTCTCTTGAATTTTATCATTGGCAACAAATGGTTTCATCCATTTTTCTTTAAATGATAATGTTGCTTCATTCATTTTTTAGAAAATGTCAGCCCTATACTGAAGCCTGAATAAGCATAGTTTGTATATCAGTTGTTCTCTCAAGTAAAAGTGATGTTCTGTGACAAAAGCTAGTTCAGCTCACAACTCTTAATTTCTCAATCGCGTATTCCTGAGATAGCCATATTTTGATGTGTAGCTGTATTTCTTTATGCACATTTCCCATTTGGTCACACACAATTTTTAAAAGATATATATTTAAGGGTAGAGATAAATAAAAATAATTTTTACTTCTTCATTAAAGGCTTTTTTTAAAATGGTGAGGAATACCAGAGAATACAACTACTAGTATTAGGCAGCGATCATTGCCCCTGATTCATGCTAAAACACCAGCACTTTTACCCACTATTATTATTGTACTATCAGTGAAAAAGGCAAAGAATATTTTAGTATTCTTGGGGGCCACAAGAGTCTTCAGACCCTGCTTTGAGAACTGCAATTGACTGGTGTTACTTAGCATTCAAGACTCAGCTGTTATCTCCTAAATTTTTCTGGAAATCTTAGGTTGACGTTGTTTCTTCTTCAGCACTTTGTTACAGTATAAATACTATGGTTGTGCGAGCACCTTGAAGGTGGCAGTTATCTCTTAATCTCATTGTTTCTGTCCTATGCGTGGTATGTAGTACATGGATCACAGTAGGTGACCAGTTAGTGTTTGTGGAATGAATGTGGTGAATGAAATAAACATGAAGAACCCCCAAACTAGTCTGGAATCTTTTTACTATAAAAAAGAGATTGGCCTTACATACTTTAAAATTCTTGAGGGCATGTTTTCTTGGTCATAGAACATTACACACGAAGTGACCCAGGGTTATACATAAAAGATGAAATTGCACTTACTACCCTTTCCTGGAAATGGGACTTCCATGACTAATTAATACAAGAGTGGATTAAAGAAGCATGTTTTGAATATGTCTGTATTGAAAATTCTTTGTAAAATAACACTAGAAAGACTCTTCCCTAGGATCGTTAAGAAAAATATTTAGTCTTAAAACGGTCGCCATGATCATGGTAAATGTTTAAATTTTACAGTTCCCATTCAACAAGATTAGATTGCCTGCTCTTCCTCATAGTTGCTTAGTGTTATTCTAGAAATCTTAGTGCAGTCAGTTGAGAAAACTGAACAAAACATACACCAATTAGAAAGAAGGAAAGCTTATTTTGGCTAGTTAAAAAATCCAAGACTATTTTGAAAATTATAATCAAGTCGATTTAAAGAAAGTGGACTGTTTCAAACAGAAAAAAACCAATAATTAAAAATTTTTAGCAGCAACCTATTGGATATATAATTAAAAAATCCTGTTTACGATAGAATCCAAAAATAGCAATTTCTTTTTTGTAATTAAGGCCATTTAAACAGATAAATAATTTGGGCAAGTTACTTAATTAGAACACGAACATGAGTATTTAAGATCAGTGCTTGAGACTCTTAGGTGAGACAGATTATTTTCAAAATCTTGCAACAATTTTTACCAAATTTATTAAAAGATAAAAGTTTCAGGTCATCTTTTATTTTTGCCTCATAGTAACTTCAGATTAGTACATTTTTATTTTAAATAAAACTTTATTTTCAGGTTTTGGTTATAGGAATTGTATTTAAAATTTTTTTCTAATTATGAGAAATTTCAAACCTTGAAGTTGAGCTAATAGCATATTAAACCTCAAGTACCTGCCACTTAATTCAATTATTAAAATTTGCTCCAGTTCTGGTATCTATTTCCCCTCTTGTTTGACTATATTTAAAAGCAGATATCTGATATATTATTTCACCCCTTCATACTTCCATATATATTACTATCTTAGCTCAGGTTGCTGTAATAGTACCAATGACTGGGTGGCTTAGACAAGAGAAATTTATTCTCTCTTGGCTCTGAATGCTGCAAGTCCAAGATCAGGGTACCAGCATGGTTAGACTTTGGTGAGGGTCCTTCTGGCTTGCTAATGGCTTCCTTCATGCTGAGTCCTGCCTTGGAAAGTTAGATATTTAAGTTTTCTGGTATCTCTTATTGTAAGGGCACTAATCCCATCATAAGTCCCCTACCTTCATGACCTCTTCTAAACCTAATTATGTACCAGAGGTCCCATCTCTGAATACTATCACAGTGGAGATTAGAGCTTCACTATAGGTGTTTTGGAGGGACACACACATTTCAGTCTGTAACAATCACTAGAAGATCTGGACATTTTCTTATATAATCACAATCCATTATATCTAACAAAATAAATGAAATTCTTTGTTATCTTAAAACCCAATCTGTATTCACATTTCCACAGTTACTTTTTACTGCTGATTTGTTAGATTTGGGATCCAAAAATAAGTCCACGTGTTAAATTTGTTAGACGTTTTAAGTCTGGGTAACTGAAAGAATGGGTTTTTATATATATTATATATATATATATATATATATATATATATATATATATATATATATATTTTTTTTTTTTTTTTTTTTTTTTTTTTTTTTTTTTTTTTTTTTTTTTTGCTTTTTGGTATGTGGGTAGCTCCCTGACTGGGAATCAAACCCAGGCCGCAGCGCCAGTGCCAAAGCTTCAGGCCGCTACACCATCAGGGAACTCCAAGAATGGTTTTAAAAATAAGTGCAGTAGGAACAACTAGCTCTTTGATTAATTGTTTAAAAAAAAATATAAAGGAAGAGGAAGACATGGGAGGGACTGCTCTAAAATAAAAGATATTTAAAATGTAAAATAAACAAATGTAATATATGGACTTTTTTTTATCCTGTAGAAAGATGGCACTAATATCCTAGGTTCTGTAAAACCCTAATATTCTGGAAGAACTGGCACATATAAACATTTGATTTGTAAAGAAAAAATAATGTTCTGAAAGTATTTTAATTAAATAAAGATTTTATATTTTTCACAAATTAAAATGGTATTTTAGTTTTAAAACAGTCCCAAAACACCAATGAAAATTTTATGTGAGCATATTGTTAAATGTGAAGATACCATTAACTCATGATATAGCTTTAAAAGCTTCTCCAAAGCTGAATTTGTTAGAGTAGTTTAGCAAATTTTTATAGAACATTACTATTTTGACTTTTATATTAACTGTAATAAATATTAGATATGAAATGATAATATTCATATGCAAATGTAACCAGTAGGTGGCAACAAATCAATATCTGAATTTATTTTTTAGAACATTTCAGGAAAAGCAGTGTAAATCATAAGGTATATTCAGTGTTTTCCAAAAAATAAACATTTTGTGCTTATGTCCGTACTACATGCTTTTTAACCTGAGAAATTGGTACAAATTTCATTTTTATATAGTATTCATAGTTCATTTTAAAGCTATGATTGATTTTTGATAGTTGGGTGATTAATTTGAAGCTGTATTTAAAAACAGTGATAAAAACTGAGTAAATATTTTGTTTATTACCTAGTGGATACAAATAATCATGCTTTGGAGAATTATTTTTTGTCTTGCTTTATTATAAGTATAATAATTTGGTTAATAAATAGTATTATTTAACTTAATAATCTTGAAGAACCCCCAGAAAGTTTATAGCATTGTGTACTAGAAAAAAAATTGTATCAATGGGGCCTGTATTTGTATGTTATAATGTTATAAATGTATTACATAGATTGGTATTCGTATCAACTCTCTAGCATTGCATGAGAAAGTTCGACAAAGGATACAAAAGTATAATACTGTTTGTAAGTTTTCCAGTACCATATATTGATGGGTGTATTTATCTTCTCTGTTCTTTTTCTGCCAGTTGCCCAACCTGTAGCTCAGAATTGTGTAGACTCAGTCTGAGCTTGGGACCCTAAATTGTTCCTGCTTTTTGTTGTTCTTGTTAATACCTTTTACTACTAGACTGCAGATTAATTTAAAACCCTCCACCCCCACC
>PVJL010012108.1:0-39031 GCA_004026885.1 Lyroderma lyra
CAGTGCTCCTTCCCTCAGTGTCCCCTGCGTGGGTTCATTTAATCCTTGCGACAAGCCCGCGCGTGGGTGACAGTCCCGCCTCCCTGTTCACACGAGCAGACACAGGCCCAGAGAACTGAAGGGAAATGGCCACAGTCACAGAACGGGGACAGAAGCCCCGTTCACGTCAGATTAATGGAGAGAGAAAACCATCAGCAAAGTGCATCGACTGGGCCAGTTCTGATGCAAGAACTCGCCGAGGAGCGAGATGCTGACTGCAAACGCCCTCCCGCCCGCACTCCTCCCTGTGGCTTCCCCTCACTGGTTCCTCCTGCCCTGCGTCCCGGCGCTGACCGTCCCCCGTCCAGGACTTCCCAGGGCTTTCCCCCGCCCCCGACCGGAAAACTCCCTGCAATGAAAGCGTCAAGGCTGCAGTAGGACGATGCGCGCTCATCGGGCCGAATCGCGTGAGAAGGACCAACGCCCGAACAGCAACACTCAGGAGGAGAGCCACCCCGAGTTGTGGGAACCCCGGCGGAGGTCCAGCCCCAACGGAGCGGGCGCTGGCGCTCACGTGGTCATGGTCCCAGGTCTTGGTCCCTGGGCACAAATCTGCTCAGGCCCCGCCCAAGCTCGCCCTGCCAGAGCCGCTGCCCCCGGCCCCCAGCGCTCTGAGGACCTCCTGAGGCCCACGACTGAGGAATGTCCTTTCTCATCGGGGGGAAAGCCTGCACCTGCCTGCTGGGAGTCCCTCCATCAGAGGGTGGACGTCCCCGGGTTCTGGGGGCCACCCTTCCCCAGCTCTGCGCCGGGTACACGGTACCTGAGCCACGTGGAGGGTTGTGCTCACGCGCACCCAGCTCTGCCGGGACAACGGCGTGGCCACAGCTGGGGGCCCAGAGCCCGTGCGTCCGGACTTCTCGTGCCCGGGGACGGGGGAGGGACAGGGACTTTCTCGTCACTGTCCGTCATCAGAGCGGCCCCACTCATGCTTCCCATGGGCGACTCTGTTTTCTAGCTTTCTCTTTTAGGCAAAAGTCTCCTCTCCCCACACTGCAGCTCTCCAAACACCGGTTGGCACCGTGGCCCCACAGAGGACTTCGGTGCTGCTAGAGGACAGCAGGGAGTGCCCGGGAAGCGCTGGGTCTGTGAGCGTGGCACACACTGCGTCATCCCTGGGCCTGCACAGGACAAGCCCGGGGCCGGCCGCAGGGGGACGAGGTGCCAGCCCTCCTCAGGGCCCTGTCCCCAAGAAGCCCCGTAACGGGCCGGTGTCGGAGCTGGATGTCAAGTTAATTGCCATTGTGAGGGCCACTGAGGGAAAAGGTGGTTTCAGGAGTCAAACCAGATGTGGGTGATGACTCTGTCACGTGCTTGGTCCCCACACGTTCCTTCTGTCCTATTACTGGGACAGCCGGATTCAGGTCCCACACACACTGCCCGCGCCCTGCTCCAAGCTGGAGGAACTGCAGCTGCCCCGCGCCCGAGATCCCGCCCCAATCTCGACTTCGGCCCTCACGGAGGGACAGGAACGTCCAGGACGCTTAGAGCCTTTCACCAGAGACTCTCGGTCCCCCCCGCCCCCCGCTGTTTGCAGATGAGGGAAACAGGACCTGGCCACGCCGGAGGCCCAGCTGGCACCAGACCCGGAGCCCCCAAAGCTCTCGCGGGGACTGTGCGGAGGAAGACTTGCTCAGGCAGGTGCGACCTTCTGGAACATGAAGACCCGATAGGACTCAACCATAACCAGCCCCAGTAGCCTTCTGCTTGTCCATCCTGGCTCTGGAAACCTACTGCTTAGTCTTTCACCCCATTTGCTATGAAAATGAGGCTAATGTTTGACATCTAAGATCCCTTTGACTCGGTGACAAGGCAACCCTGAGTCTCAGGCTTGTCCTGAGAGGAACTGCGATGTGGATGACTCTGAGGGAACTAGCATACACATCCCACCGGGGCAGAGAGCCAGGACTTCTGCCACCGCCCAGTACAACAAGTGACCAACCTCCCACCCTATGCCCCAAGGTTCAGGGGAAGCACCCTCTCATCCCCCAGGATGTCAACAGAGGTGGAGAGGGGACCCTGGACCTTCACCCCACCTGACAGGAATGAGGCCACGCCCCCTTCTCCCAGTGACTCGGTGGCAGCAGCTGCCTGCTGAGACAGATTGAAATAAAATCCTGAACACTCACGCTGTCGGGGTACAGCCCGAAAGCACTCACCCTGCCGGGAGACGTGAATGACAGGCCGTCAGCACGGCTGCCGCCGGCGGAGACGGCACGCGCCCCGTTCTGCACAGCAGCCGCCCTAGCAATGCCGCAGCCGAGAATTACAGACACACTTGAGATGAAGGAAAGAAAGTACAAGCCTCAGCAAGTAAACAGAAGATGTAAAGAAAAAACTAAGAAATTTAGGAACTGAAAAACGTAATAAACAAACTCTGGTTAAATTCACTGGATGGCTCCACAGCAGGAGAGAGATGACAGAGGAAAGAATCCATGAACTTGAACTTCCCAATCTGAACCACAGAGGAAAATTAGCATGACAAAAGACGAGCAGAGCCTCAGGGACCTGTGGGTCATCAGAGTCCTGAAGAGAGATAGCAAAGAGGGAGGGGCTGAAAAAGGAAGAGAAAATGGCTGGAAGTTCCCCAAATTTGGCCCCCAAAACACAAACCTACAGATTCAAACACCAAAGAGGATAAACCGGAAGAAACCCTCCCCAAGACCATCACACTGAAACCCCTGAAAACCCAGGACAAAGAAAAACGTCTGAAAAGCAGTGAGAGAGAAGTGACACCTCATCTACGTGAGAAAAACCATCTGAATGACCTGATGTCTCATCAGAAATCATGGAGGACACAAGGAAGTGGGACCATATTTGTCAAATGCTTAAAAAAAAAAAAAATCGGGAGTTCCCTGATGGTGTAGTGGCTTAAGGCTTCAGCATTGACGCTGTCAGCACTGTGGCCTGGGTTCGATTCCCAGTCAGGGAGCTACCCACGTACCAAAAAGCAAAAAAAAAAAAAAAAAAAAAAAAATCGTCAGTGAAAATAGCCTTCAAGAACTGTGCTGACTTATTCGGCGGCATCCACCCATTTCCTCACAAATCAAGCACAAACAGACACGCATGGATTCTGGGTTCTTAATCCTGGTCTGTTGGGCCGACTGGTCTGTGTACCCCCATCCATGACCCCATTCCCTCTTTGCTACAGCTTTACAGCAAGTCTTGCTATCAGGTAGAGCAAGAGCTCTCTATGAACCTTCTTCTTGAAGAGTCTGCTGCCCCCGCCCTTTACATTTGCACGTGCTAAGCGAGGCTGCACTCAGTCCCCAGGCCCACGTGGACAAACCTGACCTCGTCACATGGCCTCTTTGTCTGGGTCTTCTTTGAAATTTCTCCAAGGTATCTTGCATGTCTTGTTACACCTACTCCTGTGTACTTGGTGTTTGTTTATGCCATAGTAAATTGCCATCTTTCTACATTTTTCACTTCTCATTTTCTGGTTTTGATGCACAGAATGTGGTTGTTTTTAAGGTTGCTTACAGATTCAACAACTTCATAAGTTTTTCTTATGAAATCTAATAATTTATCTGTAAACACTTTGGGATTTTCTATATTTATATTGTCCAATAGGAAGCCTTGTTTTCACTTCCCTAATTCTTCTACCATTTATTTAATTAACTGCCTTAGGACACCCAACTCGAAAGCAAAGCATTAAACCGTGCCCCGTTAGTTGTAATGGTTGCTATGAGATTTGCATCAATAACGGTGTCAGAACCAATTCCCCCCTTCCATTCCCAGTTGCCAAGGGTATTTTTATTAAATGTTTTTTCTGCATCTATTAATATGGCCACAGAATCGTATCCCTTAATCTGTGAATACAGTGAATTATGTGATTTATAATGTAAACATTATTAGGGCAGGGTAACACAGACACACACACACGCACATGCACGCACACACACACATGCACGCGCACACACACACACGTGCGCACGCACACGTGCACACACACTGCGCACACACGCACACACACACACGCACACACACGCACTCACACACACGCATACACACACGCACATGCACACACCGCACACACACACACACGCACTCACACACACGCACACTCCGCACACACACGCACACACACGCACACCCCAAAGTGCGTATTAGCTCAGAAACTCAGACGTCTATCCCGTGTAGCCGCCCAAGATGGGGGCTCCTGACTAGGAAGATGCTCTTTGTCCCCGTGCAATTCCACTGTCCCCAGGGGCCTGTCATCACCCACACTCAGACAGCAGAAGGGAAAGAGGCCAGGAGGAGGCAGCACTCGTGGTGAGAGGCAGCCACCTGGGCGCAACCAGGTGCTCCCGGTGACACCTCCACGCCGTGTATTTTGGTGGCGCGCCAGCTGACAGAGAGCTGGGGTGGTCTCACCGCGTCCCATCTTACTTCCTGCCAGGCCCAGGTCTCTGATTCGCCTTCAGGATTTGGCACCTAGGTGAGGCAGGCCCGTGGTTCCCTTCTCCCATTGCCTTTGTTGGGTTGGTTATCGAGGTCATGCTGACCCCCCAAGTTTATCGGACCCCCTGAGTTCGTCAGAATCGCCTCTGGGCTTTCACTGTCCTGCTTCTGACCCTAAATCATTTGCCTCTGCAGGGCCCGGTGACACATCAGACTGTCGGTCTGGGGAGCTAGAGGGACACCGAGGACAACGTTTCTCTTCCTGGTTCCGGGGTGCATCCCTTCCCCCTGTTCCCACGGCGCCTGGCTGGATGCTGCGCACCCCATGGTGTCGGGGCGCATGAGACAGCTTCCTGGTGGGGAGCTCAGTGGCACCTCTGCAAGCAGGTGCCCTGCCAGCTTCCGGAGAGTTCCACAGCTCCTCACCTGCTCCAGCCGGCCCGGCCGTGCCCCAGAGGCTGCTCAGCAGGTCGGACAGCACCCGCCCCCCAAGGGCAGCTTCCCGGTAAACACGCAGGCACCCCAGTGTGTGTGACCTGGGGCAGTGGGTCTTGCCCACCAGTCTGGGCCCACCAAGCGTGGACGTCTCCGGTCCACTGCCCGACACCGCGAGCCCAGACCTGTTCCTTCCTTGGCTCTCCTTCCCCCAGGTGTTCCTTAAAACCCCCCTTCCCCTCCACTAGCAGCCAAGTCCCTGGAAATAGTGATGCTTTATCTGAAGCCTTCCCTGCTGTCTGCCGGACTGGACCCTGACCGGTACAGAACCGGTACCGGGACGGAGCACCGGAGACAGACCTGCAAGCACGGGTCTGGAGCCATCTGCCGTGCCTGCAGCTTCGGGGCCGTGAGGCGCTGTCGGCCGGGGTGGCACGCAGCAGCACCCAGACGTGTCCGTCTGTCACCTGTGGGTGCCCTGTGGTGGCGGCACTTTGCCCCACAGCTGCGATGACAACTGCAGGGTCTGTGGTGTGGGAAAATGACAAGTCACGGTGACAACAAACTTCAACGACAGCACTAATGAGGCTCTCTTATTGCAGTCACAGGGTTGTTTCTAAAATCAAACAGAAAAGTTAACTGTCCTGCTCGCAAGCAACAGTTGAGTCAGTCTGACCAGGACCTCTGGGGGGCAGCCTGGGTGTGAGCTGGAAAAGCAGGTGGTCAGGAAGGGCGGGGTGGGGACACTGGGCTAGACCCAGAGGAAACGCTCAGCTTACACACACACCTCCCCACCCGACGCCCACCCCATCACCCGCCTCCCTCCCGGGGTGCAGCAGCTTGCCCCACGGGGTCTTAGATTATTCTTGCTTTGCTTGAAAACCCCGTGATAACCTGCCACAGGCAGATGCCTCGCGAGGGGCCACTCGTTCTCAAGACCCACCACCGCCACCTCGCTGCCACCAGACGCAGAGCAAGGGCAAGTCCAGAGGGACAGGTACACACACAGCTCACCCACCTGGAAAGTGAGTCTTACCGTTGCAGCATGTGTGTCCGCAGGAACGTGGGAAACGTGTGGAGGGTGCTGAACCCAAGACCGTGGGCCAGAGCACTGCCTCAGGCCAACTGTGCTCCTGATGGTGGTGACGAGTCTCAAGTGTGGCCGCCTTCCCTGCGTTTGCTGCACTCCCCCTACCCCTGTGGGTGTGAACTGCCCGGTGCTAGGCCAGGCGGCCCTTCTGCAGAAGCTTCCGGTGGTGTGTCTGCTTCCTAACGCAGGAGCTCAGCGACACGGCGGCCACATGCGCGCGCTGTGCTGGGCCTGCGGTGCCAGCCGGGCCCTCCCCGGGGACCCTCCCCGGAGCCCCTCCCCGAGGCCTCCCCAGCGTGATCCCCAGTGTTGAGTGAGGCCACGCTCTCCAGGTGAGCAGCGCTCAGACCTCCCTCCAGAAGCTGCATGGGGACTGGGAAGTGACGACGGCTGCGGGTTCCATCTCCTTAGACGGAGACAGCGGAGACTGAGGGAGAACCATCTCGGCCACACCGCTGCGGTCTGCTGGGGCGGAGAGGGACGCCACCAGTTCGGCAGCAGGAGGGGGGCGGCTGGGGCACGAGGAAGGAAGGAAAAGCCTGAAACAGCAGACACGGGTCACTGAGGGGTGAGGAGACATCTTTATTTGGCTCGGTCGTTCCCGGGTTCATCCCCAAGCTTCACGCCTCGCCCTCCCACTTCGACATAAGCCACATCAACGGGCCCAGGAACAAGGGTCTCCCCACAGTCCACGCGCCTCCCCTCCCCGCAGAATGCTGCAGGGAAACCACCCTTGCCTGAAAGCTGGGTTCAAACACTTCCGGGGCGCACTCTTCACAGCAGAGCCCCTCTGAGTAAAGCAGGCCCACCTGCGTGTGAACCTGTGCAGCATCTGGGGCCTCCCCAGAGCCCCAGAGTCCCCAGAGCAGCTCAGAACTCCCGCTGTACGCCAGGAACTTTCCAGAGAGCAGCCGCTTCCCCCTGAAACATGTGCACGGAGGTTTCACATTATCAATTCTTCCACCCATTGGCATAATGGTCCACAAAATTAAGGCACATGGGAGGAGTCACCAGGGAATAGCGCATTTATTGAAGTTACAGCAGCTCATCACAGACGTCCATCATGCTTCGAAAGCTCCTCCCCAGGCACGTGTGTGAGGACAGTCGGTCCCAAGACCACAGCGGGAGGAGCAGCTGAGGTCGACAGAGAGCACTCATCTCCAGGCATGCAGGCCCGTGCGTGTCACATGTCCTATGCCCAGCGCCAAGCAGATGCTGCAGGAGCTACACGAACGTGGCAGAGAGGGCAGGACGCTGCACACACACACACACACACACACACACACACACACACACACACGAGAGCTGCATAAGCACCACCCACACTCAAAGTGACTCACACACATTCGTGCATAACTCAGTAGGGACCTGAAATCAAAGCAGCTCTAAAAAGAAGGGATCCCCCTGCTATACAGGCCACTTAGGAATCCTAGAGGAACTTCTCATCACCATGGAAACACACTATAGCTGGACTGGGCCCCAACCTGGGGATTTCAGAAATAGGCAAACTTACAAAAACATTCTGCAACTTGACAAAAAGCGGCCAATTCTGTTTTGCAACCAGGAGTTTTATAAAACTAGCGCCTTCTATTACCGCCCCCATTACATTAAAGGACATTTCATCACCCAAATTAGGAAGGACATAATCTCAGAATAAAAGACACCCTTTAAGTCAGATAAGCTTGACTTTCTAAGTTAGAGGCCTGTGCTGTGGGCCCCTGGGGCACAAGGTCAAGCCCAACCCCCAAGGTCACAGGTTCTGGCAGCACCAGCATTGATGCCCTCCAGTGCATGTCCACTGAGAAGAGGACAACAGTCACAGGAACTGCTCAAGTACAAGTGCTTTTGCATCCATTCTGTGTGTCCTCACAGAAGCCCCAGGGGAAAGGCGCGGAGGAAGCCCGCCCCGTCCGTGGGGCCCCACCCGCGGCCATGTGGCAGCAGACCGCAGAGCACGGCCAGAGCGCTCCTCTCCAAGGCATGGCTTCCTGTGCTCTGCCCATGCGCGCTGCATGCTCCCCCTCACACTTGTGCATGAACCTTTTATTTGAAGAATCAATTCACAGAAGATGGAAAAACACTTCACGGATGGCACTTGGGCCAAATAACACAGTCAACATCAGGAAAGGGGTCACTGTCCTCTCTTTTTAAAACTTACCAACTGTCAAAGCAGAACATCCAAAACTAAAGCATCACTTCCTTACACCCCTTCTGGTACGAGAAGGGGATAAATAAATAAATATATAAATAACATAAATAATACGGAAAGGGACAGACACGTGTGACACAGACAGGTCTTGGAAATACATCCAAAATCCCCACTCAAGACGCCAAAGCTGAATTCTCATCTGCCCTCCACCCCAGCCCATCTGTCCACAGCCAAGGCTCAGGACACAGGACTGCCCCAACGGCCAGCAGGTGCGTGGGAGTGGTGACAGGTCGCCCCTGGGACCGGGGGAACGCCCCGTCTCCTTCCCACTGATGCATCACGCCCCTCCTGGGGCAGGCTCTGGGGCAGCCTGGCAGCAGCCTCAGCAGGTCCCAGCACGTCCCCTGGCTCCATAGGACTCAGCGCGCCGGGGCTCAGGAACATGGTTTTATAAAGTGCTCTGAGGGAAAACCACTCTCCTCTGCTTTCTGTCCTGTCCTCACAACAAAAGAAAAAGGCGCTCCATAAAGCACACGTCACACAAGCAGGCAGGAATGACCCTAAGCAGCTGCCCACCTCCACTGCCTCAGACTCGTGTTTGGCAGCTGTGGAGTTTCCAACTAGGCTGCACCTCCAAGTCGCCAGGACACTGAAGACATCATGAACCAGGCCCGGGCTGGAACGAGGGTGCGCAGTGTCCTGGCCCCATACCGCACACGGCACAGGCAGAGCCGAGGCCCTGCCGGTCACACCACCTCCCCACCAGGTCTGGGTGGGGCCCAGCAATTCCTTCCAGAGACCCTGCAAAGGTGGCTCAATGCCCTGCAAACAAGCCCTGCATGTGCTTCGCTGGGCAAAGGAGCCTGACGCCCACCGTGCGAGGCCCTTGCCTCTGTGCAGCCTAAAGGTCGTGCCCATGTTTGGGGGACCTCTGCGCTGACAGCATTCCCAGGTGCTGCTCTCCAGAAGGCCCAAGAAAGGCGGGGCTGGGGGGCTCTGTCCGTAACAGGCCCCTGCGGACAGCACCCGACAGGGCTGACTCGAGCACAGTGCGAGGCCACAGGGCTCACAGGAGCCAAAGGAGAGCAGCCTAAGGGACTCAGAGATGGAAAGGCGTCAAAGCTGGGGGCACTCACCACCTCCTGAAGCACCTGCCTCAGCTTCACTGAGAAGGTGACCCACCACTGCCCACCCTCCTCCAGGGGCCCAGTCACCCACATGTGGCTCAAGCTTCTGTGCACCCCGCTCTGCATCCAGGCAGAGTCGAACCCCACAGCTCCTGCAGCAGCCACAGCGCAGGTTCCATCCTGGTCCCACAAAGAACACACGGCGCCCCCTCCTGGGTGGAAGCCCCTGCAGCAGCTGACCCTGAGCAGAAGGGCCTTCCTCAGCCATCCCCCCACCCACAGCTCCTCCCCGACTTCAACAAGACCAGACCCGAGCTCTGGTCTTTGAGGAGCGGCAGGCAGCCCAGGGTCAGGCCGCAGGAAGCTGCCCCGCTCAGCCCACGCCCACAGCGCGTAACCATGGAGACCCCAGGTGAACCACTCAATGACTCCCCGCTGCCAGACCCACTCATTCGAACATACACAGGGCAGCTGGCGCTGCAGCCCAGAGCCCACCCCATGACGCAGGAGGCTGACAATTCTGTCCTCAGGCCACCGAAGACAAAGAGCAGACGCCGCCTGTCTGGTCAGCTAAGTGCAGAGTGCTGTTAGTAATAAACCAGACCCACACCGTGAGCCCAGTTGTTACAAATGAGATTTCTCTTATTGCAGAAAATCTAAACAGATTTGAAATCTGCCCATCCCTGAACACTTCTAAAGGTCAGATCCCCAAGGGTCCACACAGGATCCGGAAGTCTCAAATGACCAGAATGGTCTCCCTGACACGGCAGTCCCTGGGGTGCACGGAGAGGCGGCGCAGGCCCACACCTGGCTGCACCGCCCCAGGGGTCCGAAGATCACCGCTCACCTCTCACCCCTACAGCACCCGCAGGCCAGGAGAAGGCCTCCAGCCTCACTGCCATCTCTTCCTCAGGTCCCAGGAGCAACTACTCAGACATCGCGTCCAAAAGCCTGAACGCAATCAACCAGCCGCCAGATGTCCTGTCCATGGGGACCCATCCGGAGACATGGGACTCTCTCCCTGCTACGGGCGGGACCCAGCGGGGGACGTGCAGGCCTCTGCGCCGGAACTGGCAGTGAACGCTGGGGCGGCCCTTGGTCCACAGCAGGCGGGCCATCGCCGGTGAGTGGGGCGTGGCCTCCTGAAGGCAGTCACTGTCCAGAAGCTCCCAGAGAGAAGTGGCAGGGAACTCGGGCCCGCTGGCGTGACGCCAGGCACAGGTGGGATGAGGACGGTGCGTGCTGTGGGACCGAGCGTCACCTGAAATGCAGGTACTGACTGTGAGACAACACGGCCAACCCACGCAGCCAGGAAATCCTCCTTACAAAAAGAACTAATGTGACAGTCCCACCCAAGAAGAGAATACTGAATTGGCAAGGAAGGGGTGACAAGTGCCACGCCCCAACCCCGGGAGCAGGGGAAAAAGTAGCAAGTTAGTGAAGTGTGTCTGTACTCTACCTTTTCACCTGCACCCCCTTTCCACAGGTATGAGAAGGCTTGAATCAAATCATTAAACTGAGACAGAAAAGCATAAACAGAAGCGCAGTTCTGGAAAGCCCCAGGCGCTGCACGCCCAGGCCCACGTCAGCAGGACGCACGCCCGGGCCCACGTCAGCAGAACGCACGCCCGGGCCCACGTCAGCAGGACGCACGCCCGGGCCCACGTCAGCAGGACGCACGCCCAGGCCCACGTCAGCAGGACACACGTCAGCAGGACGCATGTCAGCAGGACGCACGCCCAGGCCCACGTCAGCAGGACGCACGCCCAGGCCCACGTCAGCAGGACGCACGCCCGGGCCCACGTCAGCAGGACACACGTCAGCAGGACGCATGTCAGCAGGACGCACGCCCAGGCCCACATCAGCAGGACGCACGTCAGCAGGACGCATGTCAGCAGGACGCAGCTGCGGAGTCCAGACGCAGACACTGCGAACAACGGCCGGGAGTCTGCCTGGGCCGCTCGGCCCACGACGCCCGGGCCTGCCCGGTGCCCCAAGGACCACGGGGCAGGAGAATGAGGCCGTCCGTCTCTGCTGTACCGACGGCCAGGCAGGGTCCAGTCAGAGCGGGGGCGGGTCCCAGGGACGAGAATCGAGGTCGCCTTGCACCGCGGGTCACCGTGCTCACTCAGCCCACCGCTGCACGCGGCGTCGGCCTACTCGTACAGCAGGAACTTCTTCATGGGGTCCGGCAGCGGCAGCGAGGGAATCAGGTGGAGCCGGTATTTGCCAAGAGCTCTCCTCACGGCCACACGGCACAGGTTCAGCAAGGCCCTGGGGGCACCTAGGACCGCAGGAGAAAGGCCGACAGGGAGAAAGGTCAATCCCTTCCCTGAGCGCGGCCGGCGTGACTGACAGGGAGACCTGCGCAGCCGCTCCCAGCTGTCTCCCCTACTGCAGAGAGAGGGGCGCAGGCGGGGAGGAAGGCCTTGTCATTAGCTGCTCCCGGCTGTGGAAGAGGGGGGCCCTCATTACCTGGGGCACCTCACTGTAACAGCACCTCCTGCCTGCTGAACTCCCCGGATGGGGGACTGAGCGCGTCAATGACTGCCCCGCCCCCTCTGTCCGCCTCTGCTCTGCGTCCATCCCAGCGGCCCTCGGGGGTCTGGGAGAGCCAGGCTAAGCAATGCGGGAGGAGGGCAGGGGACGATTTGGCTCCGGGTCAGAAAAGCCCAGCCAGTGACACGGCAGGGACACAGGCAGCTTCCTGCTCTCGGCCTGGCCCAGCTGGCCAGTAACCAACTCTGGGGGAAGGCTCCACAGCAGCCGTTCCAACACCTGGTCTGGGGAACTCACAAGACTGGAGTTCTGTGAGGGGTGAGGGCGAGGGAAGGCAGTGTCCATTCAGATGCCCTCCAGACTCACGGGACACGGCCCGGGAGTGGGCAGGTCACAGCGGCGCCTGCAGAGGGCGCACGAGGTCAATCTCTGAGTCCCGGAGGGGCCTCTAACAAGACCAAGCCCCCATTGAGAGCAAACTCTCAGGCTATCAATTCATTGATTCATTAGCAAAATCTTCCTTCATAAACAAGCAAACAATGGGCTTTATTATCATAAAACTTAGACTTAACATGCGATCCCCAACTACAGCACGGGAGTGAGAAACCCTAGCCGACGGGCTCGCAGCTGCTGTCAGGCAAACAGTTCAAGCCCAATGTAAGCAGAAGAACGTGAGGTCACGAAGCAGAACGAGGGGGTAAACAGTAAATTCTAGGCGCTTTGAGAACACGTACTTTCATGGACCTCCTGACATCAATTCCTGGTATCTAGGAATTTTAAAAGAGAAGACCAACCTAGAAAACCATTCTGGAAAATTCCTCACCCTAACTGGAGATTCTGACTAGGTGGCTAGCGGGAGCGTTTTGGTTTCTTTAATTGCTACAACTCTGTTCATTCGCTGGACCCAAACCTCCAGCATGCGAGCTGGACTCACACTTACATCTGGCCTCTCTGAAGACCTGTAGCGCCTCGGGGTCCACTTTCCTTCTGCCTCTGGACTCTGGGCCCAGGGACTCCCACTTCACCAGGTTCAGGTTGGCTCCGAACTCCACGAGCAAGCTCACGAAGGCGGCCTCGCAGCCGTGCCGCAGGACGGCATCCATGACACAGCCGGGGGAGCCCCTGTAGAAGCCCTGCGTGTTGACAGGGCCATTGCAGTTGAAGTCGGGGTTCGCCCCGGCCTGGAGCAGCAGCTTGAAGCACTGGAGGTTGTGGTAGGCGGCACTGATGTACAAGGGGCACACCACCAGGGAGGTGAGGCGCCGGGAGAAGAAGGGGCGGATGTCGGGCGTCATATGGTGGTTGACGTCCACGTCAGCCCCGTACCTGCAGAGGCGACACGGGGACGATGAGACCCTTGAGTGGACAGATGGCAGTCACCTCCCCACAGCGCCCTGCGGGGACAGGCCCAGATGCCGTGAGCACTAGGGAGCCACTGGGAAGCCCCAGACCACCATGTTGTCATTACTTCTGGCAACCTGAGACAGCAGTTAAGAAGCTGTAATCCACTCACAAAATTCGTAAGGGAATTCTTTTAAACCTTTAAAGACCCAACAACCCCACGGCTACTTAAACTATTAAATTGAAAGCTTCCAAAAATTCATCGTATGAAATCAGCAAAGCAAGAATCCCAAAAGCTGACAAAGGCCACACCATAAAGAAATACTACCAGCTAATTTCATTTATGAGTATCAACTTACCCTTCAGTAAAATGTTAGCAAAGAGAATGTAGGATATTTAAGAAAGCAATATACCATGACCTCTCATGGGTTATTCCAAGCATATGAGGGTAGTTCCAATATCAGAAACTCTATTCACATACTCCTTCACAGTCACAGAACTAAGAAGAAAATCATGATTATCGCTATAGGTGCAAAAAAGGCGTATAATAAAACTC
Source organism: Lyroderma lyra (assembly GCA_004026885.1). Classification (NCBI taxonomy): domain Eukaryota; kingdom Metazoa; phylum Chordata; class Mammalia; order Chiroptera; family Megadermatidae; genus Lyroderma; species Lyroderma lyra. The sequence goes on from PVJL010012108.1 coordinate 13,641, forward strand.
AACACTTAAGCATGTTTAAAAATACCCAATAAAACAGGGAGTGGTGGGTATTTCCTTAACATGATAAAAAGCACTGCCTCAGCCCGAAAGACAGCATCCCATCTAAACACCAGTGGTTTTCCTGCAAAAGCAAGACACACACTCCCACTTCCAGGCCCACTACTCGTACAGACATGTCAAATAAAGTATTAGAAAATTAAACAAAAGAAAGAATTAGCTGATTAAGACTGAAAAAAAAGAAGGTAAAACTTGCTGTTTTCAGAGGATGTGACTATGTATGCAAGACCCTAAATAATTAAGGAAAATACAACTAAAAAGCAGTGAGAAAATTTATTAATGTGGAAAGCTATAAAACCAACAGCCATCATACAAAAAACAAGTTCAAAGATAAAATGGGAAAGACCTCATTTACAGTAGCTAAATAAATTTTAAAGTGATACAGCTAAGCATAAACTTAATAGTAAATGTCTACATGAGAAAATTATAAAATAAAGCTGACCCTTGAACATGGGTTGGGACTGCGCCAGTCCACTTCCACGCAGATTTCTTTCAGTACAGTAGGCCCTCCGTAGCCCCAGGTTCACATCTGCAGATCCAGTCACCCGCAGGTGCGAGAGCCGACTGTGCACTGCTCTACCTGCCTTCACACGGGGGCCCTGAGCAGACTTTCTATCTGTGGGGATCCTGGAACCAACACCCTGCAGATACCAAGGGACAACTATAATTAAGCTTCTGGGGATCCAAAAGTTACACGTGGATTTTCCACGGCACGGGTGTTGACACCCCAAACCCACATTGTTCAAGGGTCACCTGTGCTTTGATGTATAGATCTGACCTTGGAACCCTGTAAATATACGAGGGCTGTCCAGAAAAAGTCGAGCCATAAATGTCTCTATCTTTCACATTGCATGGCTGGGTACTTTCCGGACAGCCCTCATATGTTGTAAAACAAATTAAATAAGAAGCGATCCCTAAAAATGGATAGCTAAGAGAAGCACTTGAGCCCCGCTGTGTATCCACTTGGTACCATCAGGTATGCTGAACCCCCAGACTGGCCAGGCCACTCCCGCACGACTGACCCGGAAGGACCTCGGACAGGAAGCCCAGCTAGCCAGCAAGGCAGCTTCAGGCAGGCCCACCCCGGGGGGATGGGGTGTCCCCATGCTGTCCAGCTCTGCTCTCCTCACTCCCAGTGACAGCCCAGATGTGAGGAAATGAGCCTCCCACAGGGCATGCCTCATTCCCCACCAGAGCCTTCAGGGTCTCCACAAGGGACTGGTCCTTGTCACCGTACTCGGGGACACCTGAATATACGACTGTCCATCAGGCATTTAGAGCTGTCCTAGGCCAAGCACAAATGACCACTCTGGGTCATGTGACTCTAAGCAGAGGCCATAGCCCACAGCAGGGCGAGAGACTGGGCTGGGTGTCAGCATCCTGGCAAGGCGAAGAGGGCACCTGCTGGGGACGATGCCTGGCGTGGGGCGTTGGAGCCGCCACTGGCGGATGAGGGAGCATGTGCGTGGGGGAGGGGGCAGCAGCAGTAGGAGGCCGAGACCGCCTACCCAGAGGGGACCGGCACCGTGAGTGAGCGCATTGCACAGGGGGAACCAGGCCTCCCACTGTTGGAAGAGAGAACAGTTCGTTTAGAAAGAAAAGCAGGAGCAGCCTGTGGTGCGGGGATGGTCCAGAGGCATTGCGTGAACGGACTCTCAACCCGATGTGCGCAGATCCCGAAATACCGACAGAAATGTGTGGAACCTGAGCTCTGTCCAGTCGGAGGGGCGTGACGCAGACACACCCATGAGCGCACGCACTCCCAGTGTCTGAGCTTGGCTCCTAAACACATGCTCCACTAAGAAACCCGGGCTCCCTGCAGAAGTCAGATTCCAGGGCTCAGACAGGAAAGTAGAAGGCGCGCCTGGAGGATGTCCTCATACGAGAAAGGAAGGAACTGCTCAGGGAATGATGCGGACGTGTCCAAAGGCAGAGCTGGCTTGCTAGGGATCCCCCCAGCCAAATCTGGGACAATCCGAGCATCAAAACAAGCAACAACAATATAATTAAATGACTCCTTGGCTAATACAGGAAACCATGCATCTAACATAATAAAAAATATGATGAGGAACAGGAGGTATATACATGGTTGCAAAGTACCTCTCCACAAAATACTAACACTTACTGACAACAGCGGGAAAGAGGCACTGTGCATTGGAGAGACAGTCACGGGAGCACTGAGATCGGGAGCGCTGACGGGAAGTACCGAGGAGTGCACGGCCCCGCATCAGTGGGATTCCTGCCTGGCTCTGATCTGGGCAGGCACGCCAAGGCCACGCCAGTGGGCTTAGGGTGCCAGGGCCCCAGCCAGTCCTGCCACGCCTCAGGAGTTTTGTCACCACATATTTCCTATGAGGGAGGAAGCCATGCTGATGGGTCTGACGCATCCGGGTCAGAGAGTGCAGTGCCATCTCCGGCCTTCGTGAAAACAGCTGGCCCAGTCTCAGCCAGCACTCGTGCTTGGTCACCTGTCTTTCCAGCACTGCTCCACGAGTCCCATGGAACATCCCCTGGAACCAGGACTGCGGCTCCCGGGCAGCACAGGCCCATGAGGGGAGAGGACAGCGCGCAGAGCCACGCACTCACATGGCAGTCAGCTTCCCCACTGACACCGCATAGCACTGTCAGAGGACACGAATACAAACGTCACCCATGCTCCGCAGCATCTTCCGAGTGACAAGAGAAACATTCCAGAGCACACATCAAACTGAGCAGAAACTGTATTTCATTTCACACACTCAACCAATTCAGAAAAGGAGAACTAGAGTTTAAACAGTGATTCCCCTCTTATTCTTAGAGGTTTGTTTTCCAGAATGTTTGTAATTTTAGGCAATATGACGACCTGGTGTTAGCTGAGCTGTGAGAAAGAGGCCCTCCATCCACTCATGAAAGTTCACTGGATGAAATCCAGTTCATTTTAATCCTGAATGTTTTCCAAAACTCTCCGACTGCTTTTAACATCACCGGAAAGGAAGCACCGGGACGGACTCAGTAAGTCAATGTAATACTTCTACACACACAGGAACACCAATCCTTACCCTTTGGCTGGGAATCGAACCCAGGCCGCAGCGTGGAGAGCGCCGAAGCCCAGCCACTGCACCACCAGGGAGCCTGCTTCCCTTTTTTGTGGACTTACTGGGGTGACACTGGTTAACATCATCCTTACCTTTTTTTAAAAACATCAGCGACAAGGGAATCCACAAGTAACAAAGGCGAGGGTTGCTTGCACAGAGGCAGAAGAAAGCCCTGCCTGTGAGGAAGGCAGGGGCTGAGTTTAGATGACACCTAGGTTGTGTTACCTGCTCGGGAATTAACCACGCCCGCTCATTTTTCACCTCAACGATCTGAGGGGAGAAACCCTTTTCAATAGAACAATACGAGTGCGTTCGTTTGTTCTTGTGTCCTGGCACCTCCCGTAAATGTAACCTCCCGTGCTCCAGGGAGGGAACGAGATGTCTCGTGACCTTTCCTTGAGAAGGGCATCTGCGTACTACTTCTCCAAGTCAGGCCTGCTGTTAATTCAAAGCAGTTGTGCATCATGAACTAACTGAAATGCCCAAAGGGATTTCTGGAACCAAGATGAAATTTCACTGATTGATCCTACTCAAAAACATTTCCAAATGAATGACTTACATTCTCTAAGATGCAAAAATATGTGACTGAGGTAGATTAGATTATCAAGCTAGAAATCCTTTAAAGAGGGAGAGAGCATCACAGCTTCATCACTCTTTAATGTAACAGCCATGTTACCCTCACTCTCTCCAAAAGCCAATTTCATAGCCACTTTGTATATAAAAACGTTGCAGGGAACAGATACGTTCTCAGTACCTAACTGAAAAGCCACGTTCTGTGCCGGGCGGGGGGACACCAGGCCCAGGACCTACCCCCACCACAGCCTGTAAGCACAGACCTGCCCCTCAGCCGCTCCACACTGAGAACCGGCCACCTAAGGTATACTGCCCAACCACAGAAGGAACTGCCCCAGAGTGAGGGACGGCAAACAGCATCTTTGGCAGAAAGAAGTCACTGGAGACATGGAAAGTAAAATGCAATCTGCTTCAAATAAGAAAGAAAGGTAACCACCAGTACAATTAAAACAAGACCATAAACGATCTAAACAGTAGAAAGGAAAAGCAAATAAAACATATGGGGGGAGCCCAAAAAACACCGGATTTACCTTCTGGGGGGCGGCCCCTTGTAGCACAGGCTGTCCCGTGGGTGAGTGTTCCAGGAGCCCGTCTGCATCTGTGCACCAGCGGGCACTGTTGAGAGTCTGCATTAGGCTTCAGTGAACTTTTTTTTTAGAGACTCTTTCAATGAGTTGGCCCATTCCACGACAGGTGATTTACACGAACCACGTGCAGCATGATGACACACCTGCCCACACTGCGCTGAGTGTTCAGTTTTTGACCAAAATGTGGCATGTCCCCAGTGTCCCACTTCACTATTCACCTGATCTCACCCCAAGCAATTGTGTTTCCCCATTGAAAAAAGTCCTCAAAGGGACGTCTTGCTGATGTGGAAGAGGGGAAACCAAAAACAGCAGAAGCACTGAAAGGCATCAAAATCATGAGCAGGGAAACAGTGTTTCGATAGGTGTATGGCACCAGAGAGAGTACTTTGAAGGCGACTAAAGTTTAAATGTGTAAGAGAATAAATACAGTTTTTCATAAATAAATTCCGGGTTTTTTGGGTTCCCCCTCATAGATCATGAAACGAGATAAAATAAAGGACTAGTTAAGAAACAGAAGGGAAAGAGAAACAGACCTATCATCATCTATGGCAACAATGTTAACTGTATTAAAAAACAAAGAAGCCCAGACAGTCAAATTGTAAAGATGAGTACACAATGAATTACTTAAACCCGTGAAGATGAAAGGTTACAGAGTGCTATGTAAACAAGCCTCCAATGAAAACAACAGATTTTTCATTCAAAAAAATGCTTTTGTTCTGATAATGAGCTTAATTAATAAGCAAGAACTTTTAGGAGCTCAATTAGCATCAAAATATAGGAAGCAAAAACTATGAGAAATACTAAGGGAAACAGACAAATCACAACAGTGATTAGAGACCAACAGACTTCTCTGAATTTTGGGCAGATCCAATGGTTAAAAATGTAAAAAAGAGAGAGGGACTACCATATTGCACCATGCACATAAAACACCCATGGTCATGTACTTCCTTACAAACATCCATAACAATGTAGCTTGATGTTTAAAAACTAACTTAAAAAAAACTCAAAGATTCCCCCAGATGGAAATTAGATGGTCCTTATTATCTGAATGCAGAGCAATAAATTAGAAATCCGTAACTGTTTTTATTAAAACTTTCTTGAAAATCAACTTCAATTGTACCTACATAAAAGTGACGCAACAGCTTAGTGGACATGGCCAAAGCTATAGGCAAAAGTAAATTAATAATGTTTCCATTTGTCATCAAGAGAAAACTGAAAAAACATTCGAATCAAAAAGTTAGGGAAAAAATAAAGTAAAAAAAAAATAAAATAAAGTAAAATGAAGAAAAATAGAAAAAAAAGATAAAAATAGAAAGTAATTAGTAAGAAAACCAAGAGAACAGATAAAACAAGGAAGTACATCTTTAAAAAGACAAAAACAGACAAATCCTCCTATTAGACAAACCTAATCTGAGAGAGAAAAGCAAATGCAGAAAACCAGGACCAAGAATGTGGCTGCCGGGCGAGCACGCTGCACGTCGCCCGCGGTGGCCCGCAGGGTCGTGGTGGCTGGGCTGGTGGCACTGACCTGATGAGGGCCTGCAGGATGTCGGCTCTGCCCACGCGGGAGGCGTGGTACACCGGGGTGCTCCGATGGTGCCGGCTTCCATTGGGGTCGGCGCCGGCCTCCAGGAGGATCTGGGCACTCTCCAGGTGCCCATTCACCACGGCCACATACAGGGCCGTCTGTCCCTTCACATCCACCAGATCCACCTCGGCCCCCTTCCGGATGAGGAAGTCCACACAGTTCCCGTGGCCCGCGGTGGCCGCGATGCGCAGCGGCGTGCAGGGGAGCCAGCCACAGCACCACACGGACTTCTCGTTGATGCGGCTACGAGGGAACACAGGGGGACCAGGCGCTGGGAGCCGCTCCCTGAAACCGACGAGCTGCTCGCCACCCCCCACACACACACACACAGTCACGCTTGGCTTCAGTGATGGTCCCATATGTGTCCTATGGTGTGATGGGCTCTCCCACGTTTACTCCCCTGCGTGCAGCAGGACAGGAATGTAGAGCCCGGTTCACAGGTGAAGGAACTCCGCACACAGGGAGACTGACAGGCAGCAGAGCTAAGAGCTCGGGGTCCCTGATGTGCAGGCCAAACCTGTTTGCACCACAAGGGGAGGGTGCCTGGGACGGCTATGCAGGACGAAGCACAGCACGCTCACTGGGGACCCAGTGCAGGGCCGCAGGCCCCTGCTCACCAGCTACTACCAATGAAGGCCTGAGAGTGGGTGACTCTCTGTACCTCAGAAATCTCACCGGGACTAGGTAACCACTGCAGCCTACGGGAATGACTAAGGCTGCACGAGGCCTACACTCCTGGCCAACAGCAGCACAGGGAAACCGTCCAGACTCAGCTGTCATTGAAAGTGACAATCAGACCACGACTCCCTGTCAACCAGTCAGTCCACAGACCCACCAAGTTACCAACCGAGGCACGGTTCACCAAACCACTGAAGCAGTGACCAGAAGTATTAGGGGTGCCTCCTTCTGCTGTGAACTAGCTTCCACCCGCCGAGGAGGCCAAGGAATGCTCCGAGGACTCATCTGCAACAACACGTGGCCCTCACCAAGAAACAGGCACTCACTGAGCAGAGCAGGAAAAGAACGGGGAAAAGCACTTGGAAAAGAGCTGAATTCACTGTTTTTATTCTACTGTCACATCCACAAACTTAAATACTAGTGATGTCTTTGTATGACAATCTTTTCTGGATATTTCGAGCTTTTTTTAAAGACTCTATCTGTTCTGATGGAATAATGCCAAGACATCAGAAGGAAAAGAGAACAGAAACCTATTTCTGTATTGCTGGAAGTCCTCCTCTGGGGAGCCACCCACAAAAGCGCTATTAGATCCCCTATCAACACGCAGGCATTTCTCCTACCAACCCACCGCCACCCCAGCCCTAAGAGCAAAGCAGAAACAGCAAGGAGGAGTTTCTGGTTGCAGGTGGGTTTCCAATCTAGCTGGGACTCCAGTCCTAGACACACAACCCATCAGAGAACTTCCCAGAGAGAAGGCAGGCTCCCTGTGCTCTCCCAGGTGTCCTTGGGGGGTGGGGGGGTGGGGGGACAGGTAACAGCAAGTCTCCGCCGCTGTAAAGGAAGGGCTTGGCAGGGCCTAACTATGAACGGAGAGAACTCTGAGCACAGGGAGCACCAGCACATGCCTAGGTGATGGGCAGCTGTCCCCAGACCGTGGAGGCAGATGACTGAGACCTGAGAAGGCAGAGAGGAAAGTATAACAGGAATGATGTCCTAGGGCACCTCAGGAGGCTGGACCCACAGGGAGATGCTCAGATGAAAATAAACAAGGCAGACAAATTTATGCACCAGTTAGGGATACCCACTATTGAAGAAGGTCACAGTGCTGCCTCCGGAACAACACCAAGGAAGCTGGCACCCAGACAGGGCCAGCCAGACATTGCCAGAAAATATGAAGGTCAAATAACAGAGTTGGACTGGAACTCAGGTGTCCCTGCCCTCACTCTCTGGCTGCTCCCCAGAAGTTTGAGCATGCTTCCTCGGTCTCCTTTTATCCCCTGTGCTCTAAAATTGGGAAGCGTCAGACTCTTCACCTGCAAACCAGGTGTCACACCTCCCTTGCAGACCCACAAGGGCCCAAACAGGGGGCCAGCCCAGGCTATGGGGACACTCACCTCCGGTAGCTCTCCTCTTGCAACAGGCTCCTGAGGGTCTGCAGGTCCCCCACGTAGGCTGCGTCATGGAGCCTCGTGTCCTCGCAGTGCTCCAGCGGGTGGTCACAGAACTGCTCCCTCAGCCACTCCTTCAGATTGGGACCTGCACTGAAGAGAGGGCTCCTGTCAGCTCCGAGAAACCTTGCCACCACCATCCAAATGGAGGTGCTATCTGCAGCGAGCCGTTCCTCTCAAGAATAAATCATCCCCATGCTCCAGGAACTTCCAGAGCACAGAAAAATACAGAACGTCTTCCTTAATGAAAGCAGCACATTCCTGATGCCAAACCTGACAACAGTAATCATTTTAAGAACACTGAGGGGGTGGGGAATGGTGAGCCAAACCTACTTAAGAATATGTAAGATGCTAAATAAAACAGGTGTTTCATAAACGTAATTACAGACAGGGTCACAGAGGAACTCAGACTACCTGCATTCAAGTCCCGGGCATCCCACTGTCCCAGCGTGTGACTGAACACAGTAGTAAAGCACACCCATCCACAGGTAGACTCTTTCAGATGCTGAAGATGCTTTTTATGTTCAAATCAAATCTCTTTTGAGCACCTTCTGTATACAAGGCTAGCCACCGCACAACGGGGGTGAAGACTAAGCCTCCTGGCCCTCCAGGATCTGGCAGTCCATTGGCAGAGGTAAAACACAAAGGCCACAGGCAGGTGGGTGGGCAGCAAGGTTCACAAACACATGGCCCACTCGAGCTGATCCCACAACCAGACCTGCAGCAGATCAACAGATAGGCATCGAGGACCCTGTGGGGCCGCCATCCCAATCCTCCTTCAGCTGTTACCCTCCATGGTAGAGTCTCACCCCATAGAGTGACAAAGTTCAAAGCAGGAGTGAAGATTCAGAAGGTATATGGCAAAGACTGCCAGGTAAGTGGGAGCCATGGGCTTTTACTAAGTTCTCCAAAATCTGGGCCTCCCTTTGTGCGCCTCATTTCAACTCATTATGTCAGGGGTTCACAACCCCCAGGCTGCACAGCAGGAGGGGAGCTGCGGGCCAGCCAGTGAAGCTTCATCTGTATTGGCAGCCACTCCCCATCGCTCGCATCAACACCTGAGCTCCGCCTCCTGTCCCATCACCGCCTGAGCCCCGCCTCCTGTCCCATCACCGCCTGAGCCCCGCCTCCTGTCACATCACTGCCTGAGCTCCGCCTCCTGTCCCATCAGCAGTGGCATTAGATTCTCATAGGAGCACGAACCCTAATGTGAACTGTGCGTGTAAGGGGTCTAGGCTGCGCACTCCTTCTGAGAATCTAATGCAGCAGTTCTCAACCTGTGGGTCACGACCCCTTTGGGGGCCGAACGACCCTTTCACACAGGTCGACTAAGACCACCGGAAAACACCTATCAGATATTTACATGACGATTCATAACAGTAGCAACATTACAGTTATGAAGTAGCAACGACAATAATTTTATGGGGGTCACCACAACATGAGGAACTGTATTTAAGGGTCATGCAGCATTAGGAAGGTTGAGAACCACTGACTATGGCCTGATGGTCTGAGATGAAGCTGAGGCAGTGACACTAGCGCTGGGGAGCAGCTGCAAATAGAGATGAACATGAGCAGAGAGGTCTGACCCCACAGAGAACATAATAAATCCATCGCTTGCAGACTCGTATTAAAGCCCTCTCAGTGAGTGGCAAGTGACAATTAAGCTGCATCTGGCGCTTGAATCATACCAAAACCATCCCCCGCCCCCGCTGGTCCGTGGAAAAACTGTCTTCCACAAAACTGGTCACTGGTGCCAAAAAGGTTGGGGACCCCCTGTGTGGTCAAGCCCCTTCCCCAGCTCCAGGTCCTTCCAGTTAACTTTCAGTTCGCGTTCCTCCATTCAGCTTCTCTAGTGACAACACAACCACCCAACACAGCACTTGAGCTTTAACTGGATACCTGAGGCCCCTCCACTCCCAGGTCTGCAATGCACTGAACGAGACAGTACGACGTGGACACAGAGCCCGGTAACATAGGGCAGAACCAACTTTTCCTCCAGAAGACCTCTCTATACTGGGAAGCCGACGTCAGTCCTCTGTTTCCAACTGACCACTCATTCTGTCCCTCACTCTCGCATGAGATGACATCCCAGACCCTAAGGTCCTGGCTGTCCTTGGGGTCAAAGTCAACATCAACCAAAGCCCAGGATGGGAGGGGCTTTGTCTGACTTGTTCTTGTTCACTGGGGTATCCCCAACCCCAGCAAGGTCCAGCCAATAACTAGGTCCTCAATGAACATTTGCTGAATGAATGCCAAGATGGGATGAAGAGATGGATGCAAAGCGCTACCTGCACCGATATCCAAGTCAACATTATATCTTAAATTACGACACAGTAAAAAGAGTAATGGACTCCTTAGTTTATTACTAAAGACTAATTAACTCTTTGGAAAGGTAGGTCTCCAAAGACACAAGTGAGCGTCCAGAGCACATGAAAGCATCTGGCACACAGCACAAATTCAGACAACAGGCAAGGAGGGAACGGCCCACAGGTTCAGAAGCAGCCTCTCTCCAACACCAGCAAACGACCCGCTGCCGCTGCAAATCACGCATTTGCACAGGAGGACTATCTCAGGTGGAATCCCCAGTCAGATGGCTATTTTGGGTGGCAGGAGTGAGCCTTTCTAACTGCCTACACCAAACTACGCCAGAGCTGGTTTCTGGTCGGCCCTGGGCCCTGGACATGCTGTGTCACTGACAGCTCGCCGGGGATGGCGTTATCGCTGTCCGTGAGTGACAGGATGGAGGAAAGCACCTGCCCTCCTGAGGAGCTGGCATTGGGGGCTTTCCTGACCCGTGTCCTAGGAGCTGGAAGATGGCTCAGGTCCTACGATGACATCTGGGGTCGTTTCAAAGCGGTATGGGCTAACGGGATGGCAGTTACAATGCAACTTCCACAGGAGAAGAAATCCCGCGAGAGGGCCGTTTCCGCGAGGCTGAGGAGCGGGGGACACGCAGCTGCCGGGACACCAGCATGGCGAGACCGCCGCCGCTGCCCCGGCGTTCGCCCCAGCTGCCCCGCACGCCCCGCGGCCGGGCGGCTGCGCGCACGTTACCTGCGGGCCCCGGCCCGGCCCGCCCGTCGGGGCCGCCGCCCTCGGCCATGGGCTCTCCAGCCTTCGGCCCGTCCACACGGGCCTCCCGGGGGGGCCCCCTCCCGAGCGCGCCCGGCCGGCCGGAAGCGGCGCGGCCGCGACCACTTCCGGCACCGCGGACAGGTGGGTCGCGTCGGGGGCGCGGCTTCCGGCGGGTTCGCGCCTCCTTCCCGGGCTTCCGGGTCCTCGCGTAGGACGCCGGGGCCTGCTCCTCCTGCCTCGCTTCCCGACGTGAGGTCCGACAAGCGCGAGGGCGCGGGCGCGGGGAGTCGGGGCGCGAGCGGTCGGCCCCCTCCAGGGCTGTGCTTTCTCCACAGAAGAAACAGAGGAGTCTGGGAAAACACGGTCGCCTGGGGGCGGAGCCTAATTTGCATGGCCCTGGGCACTCTGGTTGGTCGGGCCCGCCCCCGCCCCCACGGAGAGGGCGTGGCCACCTGGAGCGTGTGGGTGGGACCGCGGGAGGGTCGGGACTTGCGGTTCAAATTTGACCTCAACCTGGCTTGTTCCGCTTCAAGGAAACCTGCACCGGGCTGCCGTGCCCCGTCTCTGCTGCGTCCCCGCGCTCAGCCTGGGGCTCGGAGCAGCCCCGGGAGAGCGCGGATGCGAAGGTGCGGAGGTTCCCCGCGGCAGGTCCTGTGTTAATGCGGCACTAGATGGGGGCTCCCCTAAAATCCTTTCCACCAAGGCAGCGAGCTTGTCTACCAAATATAGCTCAGTGCCTGACACGAAGCGTTTGTTGAATAACTTTTCCTGCATACTCGCTCATGGAGCTGCTGTCACACCACGCGTGCCGAGTTTGGGTTCTTAAGCATGGAAGCCCTTGGCTGCTTCCCTGCTCCCCACCCGGGTTAGCGGGGGCTTCTACAGGAGGAGGAAGAGGAAGGCCTCAGTGGATGGGCAGGGAGGGGGCGTGGAGGACAAGTGACGACCTGTCTGGGCTGGAGAGGTGCACCGCGGGGGACTGATGAACGTGCGCTGGAGTACCCAGCAGTCGTGCCTCGGGCCGACGGCAGTTCCTGTGCTGGAGTAGCAGGACCCGTCTGGCCTCAGGGGAGCCACGCACGTGGGAACTGGTGTCTGCAGGAGGCGTGCTCAAGTGCCCTGTTTGTGACTGGCCCAGACCCGCTGGGGGGCACCGCCCCAGCTGCAGACCCGGCAGGCCCCGCGGGGGTGTTTGTTGAGGGAAGGGAAACTTCATGCAACGCTGTTGGGACTTGATTAGAGCGGAGAGATCACCCTTGGCGCTCGGCCTGGGTGACACCCTCGTGCAGGGAGCCAGGGCAGCCCAGCCCACTGGCCTCCACCAGGGCTAGGCAGAAACGGGGACGCCTGACAACAACCCAAGCGTCCATCCGCAGGTGAGCGGATAAACAGTGTGGTCTGTCCCTACAGTGCGATAGTACTCGGCGTAAAAAAGAAAGGAACTCCTGACACATGCTACACAGCGTGGATGACCCTGAGGACGTTAAGCTGAGTGAGGTCAGACAGGCAGATGCTGAGTGATCGCACTCCTGTGAGGGTCCTACCGCAGTGGGTTCCTAGAGACTGGGAGTGGGAGGGTGGTGAGTGAGCATATGCGGAGCTTCAGTTTGGAAAGGGGAGAAAGTTCTGGAGATTGGCTACACCACAGTGTAAATGTACATAACGTTACTGAGCTGTACGCTTTAGAAAGGTTAAGATGGGAACATTAATTGTAACTCATTGAAATATAATTAAGTGTATGTGTTCATTACCACCATTCAAATAAAAAGGAAGCCTGGTCCCACCCCACCCCACCCCAGACAGCCTGAGGCAGGGGTGGGGGGGGGTGGCCTGGACCTGGGGACTTTGGAGACTCCCAGGTGAATCTGACTGGCAGCCAGAGTGCCCCATCCCCGCCCACTGCAGCTGCCCTGCTCCCTGCCATCACCTGTGCATGGAGGGGTACGTGGCCTGCGCAGAGGTCATGCACTGCCTGCCCCTGGCTCTGATGTTGCCCTGAGGATCCCGTCTCTATTGGAGAAGGACCAGTTCGTCCATGGCATCCCCACCCCCTCCCCCTAAATGCCTGCTTAGCACACGGCAGTGCTCCCAACACCAGCAGGCACTGAGGTCAGGGATGCCTGGTGCTGTACCCAGAACACAGTGGCTGAGATGGGACTCGAACCCAGGACGGGCCGGCTCTCCTCAGACCACACCTTCTGTCCAGGGTCCCACCTCCCCCAGCTCCTTCAAGCCCAAAACACCCACCAACAAAGGGATGCTCAGGAAATGCTGCAGACAGAACTCGTTCAGATCACGTGCCCTCCGGCCACCAGGAATTTGCCGGTGCCCTCACCGCTGTGGGCACTCTGGATGGACACAGGGCCAATGCCACCTCAGGCAGAGTGGGGGCTGGCTCTGCCCCCTCCAAGTCTCAGTGGCACCCTCAAATTTTCCCACCCCCGTCGCTTCCTCCCACCCTGAAATCACCCCTGAACTGCTGTCACCACCTGAGAGCTCAGGCCTCCCCCTTAGCAGCCTCCTCATCTGTGTCCCCACATGATCGCTCCTGGAGTCCAGCCCAGTCTTTCTGGAGGTAGCTTGCCATAAAATGTCCGTAACCCTAAATTAGAAATTCCCCTCCTAGGCATTTATTCTAAGGAAACCATCCGGTGTGTGATTTAGCTACAGTGGTGCTCGTTAAACCTGATTTCATAGCAGCAGTGTCCAAGCATGGTTGGACTCAGGAGGTCTGGGACGGGGCCCGGACCCACCATAACCCTCGTCCCTCTGACGTCCCTCCCGCTGCAGGGAGCCAAGGGCCCCTCCTGTGTGTGGGGCGGTGGGGAGCACCCCTGTCCCGGGGGTGCTGGTGCTGCTGGCAGCTCCACCCCCACAGTCCCGCCCCAGGAATGGGCCACAGCTGGCCACCTGCCTGGTGGGAAACGGGCAGCTCTGTGGGTGTGTACGTGGGACGGCTCCTCCCAGGAGGCCTTGGGCCTCACCCTTTTCTTTCTTTTTCTTTTATTTTTTATTATTACTTCTTTTTTGGAGACCTCCTTTGCCCCATAGGCCCTGGGCCGGGGCCCAGCTCCGCCCACGCCCCATCGCGGGGTGGGAGCCCACCTCCCTTCGCTGCCCAGGCCGGGAGATAGGCAGGGCTCATGGCTGGGACTGGTGTCCACGACGGCCCTCGGCTTGGGCAGGGCCCATGAAGCCCCCACACCCCATCTGCACTGGCCAGAAGCGGTGGAGCACGGTGTGGACCCCTGAGCCTCCTGACCCTGTGGGCCGCCACCCGGAGCCCTGACCAGCAGTGCCCTGTGTATGTGTCCCCACAGATGTGTAAGTGCCCCACGGGTGTCAGTGAGCTCAGGCGACTCCTGTGTGGCAGTCCCTGGGGGCTGGGCGGGGTGGGAGGTGCCTGGACCCACGTCCCAGGAGCTCTGCCTCCCAGCAGAAGCGGCCGGAGAGCACGACTCCCCACCCCAGGGTGACCAGCGTGCGCTGGTACGCCCAGACTGAAGGGGTTCCTGAGTGAGGCCTTGCAGTTTTAAGACCAGAGTCAGTCAGGACCCTACCTCATCCCACAGGATAGCCCCCACCGCCCTCCCTGGCTGGCCCTCCCTCTCTCCTTCACCCCCAGGTGACAGCTCCTGAGTGACCCTGGAACTCCTCTGTGTCCCTTAGCCCGACATCCGCGGCCTTTACAAGGCACACTCCAGCCTCCTCCCCTCCTGCAGCTCCCATGACCCCCTTCTAGATCCTAGTGTCTGTGCATGCAGGTTCCTCCCATCCTCACACCCCACTCGGGGCCCTCCCGTCCCCACACCCCACTCGGGGCCCTCCCGTACCCACACCCTGGGTGGGACAGCCAGCACACCACATGCCTCCCTGTCCCCCGGGACCAGCTGGGCACCTGGGCTCCCTGCCACACCTGCTGTCACCCTTAAGTACTGCTGCGTGGGGAGCTGTCCTGTCTCTCCCAGCCGACACCTCAGTGCCTCGAAAGCTGCCCACGGTCACACAGATGTGGTTCTGTCATGGAGCTTGCTTGGGCTTGTTATTGAGCAATGGCCACCTGGGCCAGGCCCTGAGGCAGGTCCGAGGTGCAGGGGTCAGCCTATAGTCCGGTGAAGAGGGGTGAACGGTGGTCCCCCAAAAGACCAGTCCACGGCCTCACCTCTGGAACCTTATTTAGGAAAGAGGTTCTTGGTCGTCCCGGATTTACGGTGGCCCTGAGTCCAATGACAGGTGTCTTTGCAAGAAAAAGGCGGAGGGCAAGTTGAGACTCAGACCCAGGGGGAGAGGCCCGTGAGGAGGAGGAGGCAGTGACTGCAGTGAAGTGACCGAAGCAAAGGAAGCCGGGGCCACCGGAAGCTGGGAGAGGCCCGAGGGACCTCCCAAAGCCTCTGACGCTTCCTGCACGTCTCTGTCTCTATCCTCTGTCTGACAGTCTCATGCCCTCTGTGCCCGGCCCGCCATTGCCACCTGTCTCACTCGGCTTCCATGGTCAGGAGCTTGGGATGTCAGCTGGGTGACTCAGAGGCTGGGACCGGGTCGTCTGGAGGGACACTGGGTCAGCTGGAGGGACACACCCTCACAGCCTCCCCATGTGCTGTGGGCTCCTCAGAACGTAGTGGCTGGTTCTCAAGGGGAGAGTCTATAGAGAGGGGAGAGAGCAAGAAAAGATGGGGGAGAGGGAGGAATGGAGGGGGAGAGCCAAGTGGAAGCACCCCTGTGACACCTTGGAAGTCACGCAGCATCGTTGCCACCGGGAGAGAAGGGATGCGGGGTGGGGGTAGAGGACACACGTCGCTGTGACTCCTTTTGGATGATCCAGCCTCACTCTGCCTTTCTCTCCGTTGTTCTCGCCCTGTCACTCTCTGTCCCTGTGTCTCTCTGTCCCAGCTCACCAGTCTCTGCCCTCTGCCTGGCCCTGTGCAGTGCCCACCCTGCCCTTAGATGGAGTTCCTTGGTCCTCCCTGAGCTTCTGCCCCACCCCTGGGACAGGCCCTTGGTCCCACTGAGTCAGAGACTCCAGGCTGACCCTCAGCGACCGTGAGGTCAGCCGTCCACCTCCACATGCGTCTCTAGAGTCACGTTCTGGGGACAGAGCCCTGGCCGGTCGCACGCGGGTACACGTCGGCGATCGTGCATTTCCACCAGCAAAAAGATTTTCACTCGCAGAAGGCTCAGATGATGGTTGGTGGTTTTTTAACAATAAAGTTTTTTAAAATTAAGGTTTTTACCGGCAGACCTCGGAGACAGTGCGGGCTCAGTTCCAGCCACCTCAGAAAAGCAAGTGTGACAATCCAGCCGGGCTCGCGGAGGGTTTGGTTTCCCAGCGCACGCAGGTGACGTTTACACTCCTGTCCTCTCCTGAGTGTGCGGAGCATCGTGCACGGCCTTCACGAAAGCGAGTGGTTTACGAACTGGCTCGTGGGACTGCGAAGGCTGGCAAGTCTGAGACCCGGGCTGGCCGGCCGGAAGCTCACGCAGGGTCCCCGGCCTGCAACCTGGGGGCAGGAATCCCTTGTCTCAGGGGACCCGTTTTGGCCCCTTCGGCTGATTGGACGAGGCCCACTCAGGTTGTGAAAGTCGTCTGGTTGTAGAATCCCACTTACAAAACGCCTTCACAGCAACCGCTAGACTGGTGTTTGACCAAATAACTGGGCACCGTGGCCGCGCCAAGGGGACATAAAACTGAACACCACAGCCGCTAAGATGTCTGAAGAACAGGGACCTCCAGGGTGGGATGGCCTTCAGGTACAGCTGGAGCTCAAGGTCAGGAGCTCAAGGTCTGGCCCTAGGTCTATCCACCTCCAGGCTGGTTCCTCTGCGTGCAGTCCCCGCTGTGACAGTTTCCTCTGTGTGACATCACCACAGGAGTGCCCGCTCCAAGCTCAGCCACTGCCGGAGACACCACCTCTCATCCCGTGTCACGAGTGAGTACACACCCCGGGGAATACTGAGAGCCTGTGGGGGCCGTGCCCACCCCAGGGGCTGCTGCAAGCCCCTCGTGGGGCCGCCACCAGGGCACGGGCACGAGGGAGGGGTCCCACACAGCCTCCAGGCCCTCGGAGCCGCACAGTGCTTCAGTAACTTACTTTTTCGCAAAGTTTTCTGATGTTTGAGGACAAGATGCGTTTATTTCCTCAAAGGTCATGAGCCAGAAAACACATGCCACTCAACCGTCGATGGAAGCTGGGACGGCTGGCCCTATCCAGGTGGCACCGTGCCACCCTCACTGCTGCTCCTCGAAGCAGCGGTCACAGCGGGGGCAGGCGCGAGGGCGAGTGCCTGGGGCGAGGGCTGAGGGAAGCCCACTTCTGTGCCCATAAAGTAAGGGAAGGGCGCCCCGGGTTGCAGTTAATAACGGCCATTGTTATGCGACGTGAACAAAGCCCGCCTTCATTCCCTTACTTGGTGGCCCGTTTGGTGAAGCACTTAAGACGACCCCAGGCCAACATACACACATAGTGCTTTTAATTGCATCCTGTGAATTTATTTTTCCAGAGAGAAGTAGTTCTCGAGGAAACGTCCATAAAAGCAACGTTAGCAGCAGTGCGACTGTGCGTGTTTCCTCCAGGAAGTCTGTTTAGTTTATGTGAGCACACCTTTTGACAGACGGGGGTCCCCCAGGCGGCTGCCGACAGCCCCCGAGATGGCGCTGTGGTGGCCGGGGCCCCGGGCACGCTGAGGGCGCCGTCCCTCCCACTCGCAGAAGGCAGGTCTGGGGGGCCGCTGGCTCCCACACGCCGCCGCCCAGCCACCCCGTCGTGAGTGTGCGAGTGACTGTCACACCACCTGGCCGGCTGCAACGTGGGCTCCGGAAAGTAAACATGTGAGTAAATCCTGGCTGCTGAGACACAGGCAAAACATGTAATTCGTGAGCTTAAAAAACAGGATAAAACTAAAACGTGTAAGTATGGAAGTTGGGTAGTCCTTAAAGACGATGATTCGTCTGAGACTCTGTGAACTACCAGCATTCAAGTCCTAATGTAACCATCACAATTACCACATAGTGTGAACCTGCAAACTGGAGTTCTAAAAATAAATGAATACAAAAAACAGGGAAAAAACTCTTCTTTTTCCCAAACAAGCACCCCCAAAAATAAAAAGAAGAAAATGAGGCTAAGAGAAAATAAATAGTGAGAAAGAGACCACTTAGTGAGAGAGTATAATAAGTCCAAGCGGAATAAACTCTCCAGGTATAAACAAAAGTACCCAACCGAATGTTTACAAGAGACACGGTTACAATGTAAGAATTTAGAAAAATGTACCCAGGAGAAATGAATGCGTCCTCAGACGTGAACACGTCTCCCCGTAAGCGGGGAGTCGGGTACCAAAAACACGTAGGAGGACGTGGATTCGGACAGGACAACCGGCACGCGTGACAGGACAAGCATGTACAGACGTCACATTGGACCCAATCACTTGAAAACACAAGATTCTTTGCAAAATTACAGGGAACACGAACTTCACAAGTGTGACAAGGATGTGGGGGAGCCGAGCCCTCGTGCACCGCTGGGGGGAGCGTAAAACGGTCCAGCCGCTGCGGGGGAGAGTGGGGCGGCTCCTCACTCACACAGAGCAGCACCCCGTGGCCCTGCGGTCCTGCTCCGGGGAGACATGCAAAGGGATGGAAGCAGCCACGCAGGCAGGGGTTTGTCCGCCACGTTCACGGCAGCCCTGCCACAGCGAACGCGACCCGGCGTCCACCGACACATGGACAGACAGACGAGGCGGTGTCTCCGGCGCGCCTCGACGAGAAAATTCTGTCACGCTGCAACGTGGATGAACCTTGAGGACGTCGTGCAGAGTGAAGGAAGCCCGTCCCCAAAGGACAAACTCTATGATTCTACTCACGTGAAGCAGGTGCCCACAGGAGTCCAAGTCAGAGAGGCAGGAAGTAGGAGGGCGATGCCAGGGGCTGGGGACCGGGGGGAGGGAGCCCTGGGGAGGGAGTGTTCAGGGGACATGCCCCTTTGGGAAGATGAGAACTTTCTGGAGAGGGAATGGTGGGGATGGCTGCACGTTAGTGTGCGCAAACTTAATGTCACTGCACTGTGCACGTAAAGGTGATTCAAATGTCCGTAGCAGCCACGTGGTAAATTCTGTGTATTTCACAACAAAAAGGGGACAATGACACAGCAGAGCGTAGTTTGTGAAGCCTGATAAAGTGATAAATTATGAAAAAAAGGTAACTTTTACGAAATTGACTGCATGATGGGTCATAAAGGATTGGGATTAGGCAGGCCACCTCTCTCACCGTGACACCTCACACCAGAGGTCAAGGGCAGAAAGATACCGGGGCAGGGCCTGGATTTGGCAATGGGCCCAAGAAGGCCTCGCAGGGAAGGAGAAGACGTCTGCAAGCGAACCCAAACTCGGCCTCCATTCCCGAAGTGGCGGGGCGTCGCAGGGAGCGCTGTGGAAATCACGGTGCTCTGCGCAGGTGCTGCGAAGGCAGGAAACGCCGACGCGGTCGTGAGCGACAATGTTAGAAACTACGGAGACACAGTAGCCACCAGCACACACGTCGCGGGTAGCTGTGGGAGGCGGAGGTACGAGGCTCGTTTCCTTCTCGTGGGGCTCCCCAACTGTTGGACAGATGTTCAGGAGTAGCCGAAAGCTACGAGGAAGGTCACGGAGCACACGCGGCAGTCCGGCGTGGCCAGAGGGTTGGGGGCCACCAGCCCCTGGTGCCCACGCAGTGCAGATGCAGGTCTGACCCACCCGAGGGCACTGGGTGGTCAGGGAAGGACACCGGAGACCATCCCCGCTGTCTTCCCAGGCGAGGGTGCCCACCCCCACCCCACCCCGACCCCCACCCCACCCTGACCCCCACCCCCACCCCCCGCAGGACCCTGGTAGGGCGGCCTGCCCTCCTCCCCTTCCCCCCTCCACCACCCCATCCCCGCCAACTGTGCCAGATCCCGGGGAGCCCCTTGGCCAAACTGAGGGGAGAGGCCACATCCGAAACCCCAAAACGTGTGTGTCCCAGAAAACAGCCTGAAGGAGCTGGAAACTCAAGAGGCTGTTTGGTCGGGAGGCCGGGCAGGTGCCGTCACTGGGAAGCAGTCCGCACCCCTCCTGCCGCCCCCGCCGCTGCACGGCCCGTACGAGGCCCGGGGACGCCAGCCTGAGGACGCGTTAGGGAAGAGAGATGGTCTGAGGTCCCCGAGAGGGGTTGCCAGGGGCCGCCAGGACCCGGCGACGGGCTTCCTTCTCCTGGGCCTGAGTCCCTGTGCCCCCACAGGGCCGAGGCCGTCCTGCCCGGTCCCCCTCGGGGTGAGGCCCTCCTGCTCGGTCCCCTGCAGGGTGAGGCCGTCCTGAGAAGCCCCCGCAGGGGTGAGGCCGTCCTGACAAGCCCCCGCAGGGGTGCGGCCCTCCTACAAGCCCCCGCAGGGGTGAGGCCCTCCTGCCCGGTCCCCTGCAGGGTGAGGCCATCCTGAGAAGCCCCCGCAGGGGTGAGGCCGTCCTGACAAGCCCCCGCAGGGGTGAGGCCCTCCTACAAGCCCCCGCAGGGGTGAGGCCCTCCTACAAGCCCCCGCAGGGGTGAGGCCCTCCTACAAGCCCCCGCAGGGGTGAGGCCCTCCTGCCCGGTCCCCTGCAGGGTGAGGCCGTCCTGACAAGCCCCCGCAGGGGTGAGGCCCTCCTGCCCGGTCCCCTGCAGGGTGAGGCCATCCTGACAAGCCCCCGCAGGGGTGAGGCCCTCCTGCCCGGTCCCCTGCAGGGTGAGGCCATCCTGACAAGCCCCCGCAGGGGTGAGGCTGTCTGCCCAGCTCCCACTCAGAGCCCAGAGGACCAAAGCCACCTCTTTCCCAGTGGTGGTGGTGGTAGTGGGGGAATTATAAATATTAACAATGATATAATACATAATATAGTTTTTAAACATTAGCGATATAAAGATATGTAGCCCGCCATTTCCAAATAATAAAACACACAGTGCTCCTTTTCATGAATTCCATGTAGACTGCTGGTCCTCCCAGAACCTTTGGTTGATTTTTGCTGAACTCTCGTACCTGTGGTCGCAACTAAAAACCCAGCGTAGTTCTGACATCGACGTGGGTTACCCCTCAGCACAGTCCAACTCACTCTAGGGACCACGTGCTCTTTCGAAACCGTGACCTGTGCATTGCTCAGGAGTCCAAGAATTTTACTACTATGGATGGTTGTTTTGGCAGGTGTAGTGGTAGGGGGACATCACCATGGCTGTACGGTTTTACAGGCCATAGGAGGGGCTTGCAGAGGAACCAGACCTGTCCCCAAGCCCGGCCCCGTGACCATGCACTCGGTGGGCAGCACAGCCTTTAGAGCACCCCAGGTGGGTCCCGTCCGCTCTAGGGTATCCTTCACTTTCCAAGACTCCTGTTCCGGGGGCCAGCACCCCACTCCTCCAGTCACTGTGGCTTGGGCCCAGGACAACACCCAGCCCCACGGAGCCCTGCACCCACCTGGCCCCATCTGTCCATCCATCGGGCAGGGTGGGTGGGTCCCTGGGGAAGCCCAGAGTTTGCAAGGGTGGCACTGGCTTCCCCTGCAGGCTTTCTAACATGTCACAGATGATCTTAACACTTCTAATAAATGCTTACCTGTCTTACAAACTTCCACTTTATACAGAAAAGAGATAAATGTCACAGTATGAATGAAAACATCTCCCCGAACTTTCTTCAAAGAAAAACAAAATGCACACTTGAAAATAAAAAAAATATCCAAATGCTTATAAATTATTTTCCAGGTGTCAACTGAATTGCACAACTGATACTTATAGAAAAAATATGTGATTATTTTTAATGATTTATGTATAAAAGAAAAAATAAATTTAATGATACAATTGGATAGACTACTTCATACAAAAATTTACCCACATACAATGTATGTAATTTTGTGCAACACAGAAGTTCTAGTCATATATACAAATTCGTAAAAGGCAGACAGACATCCGAACTTGCAGCAAAACAAGAGTCCACGTAGAGCTGTGGCTAAGTCCTTCAATTCGGTAGGAAAGCGGTCGTAAGCAGAGGGGGACCAGGGACCGAACACGACCCCCCCACACACACCCCCCGCCGCCTCCCCGCCCAGCCGCCTCCGGTGCCAGTGCCGTGTTCAGTGGGGGCTGAGCCAACAGGATCAGAGTGGCTACGGGCAGGAGGAAAAGACCGGAGTTTCTACACGGTCGGTCTTAAGAATCTGACCCTGAACTTGTTCAGCTCAGAAAACATGCAACCACCTTAGTAAAAGATTTATTTTGGAAATCACACTAAGAGAAACTGTGCCATCTGGGCTAATCCTTAAAGAAACCAACGTCCTCAGGGGACCCTGACACGGAAGACGACACGGCTGCTTGACACAATGCACACGCAGTGTCCACAAATAACCGTGTCGGGACCCAGACCTGAAGACCAGTAAATACGGCTCCACACAGTGAACTCCTTCGCACATAGATATTAAGACTTAAGTATTTACACAATTACATGTAAATGAAAAGCTAAATATAAACCTTAAAAAAAAAACAACTTTGCTTTAAAAAAATAATTTCCCCCCAAAATGGTACCATTAAAAAATATCTGTCCTTCTGAGTGTTTTAATTGTATGACAGTTGGTACTGACAATAAAATGGTTCTTAATTTTAAAAAAAAGCCTCTAAGTCAGTGCATCCCTTTCCGTCTTCCCTTTCGCAGAGCTCCCCAAACTACCTGTCTCTCGGGTGCGCACACACCTGTGGGCAGGAGTGGGCAGACGCTGAAGGAAGTGAGGGCGCCCGGGGACAGTCGCGTGCCCAGACATTGTCGTGAGGACCATACTGACATCTCCTTTTTAAATGTATGAACTTGAAGGGCCAGAAACACAAGCATAAGATGACAGGGACCAATGAGAAAACTGCATAAGAAGTACATGCAATTACAAAGAGGCGAAGAAAGTTCACGGGCACCTTTATAAAGACAGAAGCCGAAAGGAACCCTTCCAGGTGGAAATGAACTAAAAGTAGAACTCATCCTCAGGCCTCATTCTATTTATCACCTGCCTGCCAAAGGGTATTCCCTTCCTCCACTCAGTGCTGGGCTTACAGAGGTCCTGGCACGTGATTTCAGTACAAACTGAAATCAATGACCACCGTTTGCTGCCGGGGACCTACACCACTCAGCGGCGAGAGCGTTCTGGCCCAGAACGAAACGCGACAGGCCACTGCAGACACACACAGCGCAGGCTCCAAAGGAACTTCTCAGGCAGGCTCTGAGGAGCTATTTCTAACCAGCAGTTTCAGCAGGGGGAGGGGCAGACACGGTCTCCAGACACTGAGGTCCCCACACACCGAAGTCCCGACACACCGAGGTCCCCAAACACAGAGGTCCCCAAACACAGAGGTCCCCACACACCGAGGTCCCCACACACCGAGGTCCCCAAACACAGAGGTCCCCAAACACAGAGGTCCCCACACACCGAGGTCCCCACACACCGAGGTCCCCAGACACTGAGGTCCGCACACACCAAGGTCCCCACACACCGAGGTCCCCACACACCGAGGACACCTACAGTCCTAAAGCCCCGCGGGGCCGCTGGGTAACATTGTAAATCGTTCACTTTCTTACCAAACGACAGTTCAAGGGAGTGACGTCCCGTCTTCCTTTTTATTTTCAAACCGAGGACGAGTCTCCCGCACGGCCGCGCTCTCACCGCCGGGAACTCAGGTTGATGCTGTACACCATTTTCTGGATCTTCTCCTCGTTCTTCAGAATGCTGGCCTTCACGGCGCAGATCCTGTCCTGCTGGTCTCGGATCAGCTGGTCCAGCTCCGCCAGCTCCGCCTTCAGGGGCTCCACGGCTCCGTCTGTGATGCTGGAGGAGACAGAAGAGGGGCCGGTAAGCATCCTGTCCCACGTCACATTGGCTTCTGCATTACTACACTGCGAGACGACAGGGCACTCACTCACGGCATCCAGGGAAAAGGGGGGAAAACCTGCTTCTCATGGTCACAGCCGCCGCCACAACCGACAGGGAAATCGGACATGAAATTTATACAGAGGGGGCTGCCAGGTCTTAAAGACCTAAATGACAGATGTCACAGAGCACCCTGGGGATGGCAGGAGGTGAGCAGCGGGACCCAGGAAGCCCCCATCTTCCCTGCTGGACCCCACACTGCAGGGGAGGCTCACCAGCTTCCAGGGCTTCCCGGGGCAGGGGGTGGGGAGGCCCCCTGACTCACTTGGGTTACGTACTGGGGTGACACTGGAAATACTTGGGAAAGCCAAAGTCACAATTATCCTTTCCCTTGCAGTTTTTAAGCACATAAATACAAAACAAACAAAGAACAGCTTTCCAGCCGTCCTACCATAAAGCAAAATCAGGGTTTTTAAGGAAGAAATGTCTCGGATGCTTTTTCACACCTTAAATCAAAACAGGAGACGTGCTAACCAGTGACGGGCACCCCACTTTTAGCAAGCCTCTTGGTCGGAACCCGATACGGGTAAATCGGAAGGTTGACGGCTGGGTGTGCAGCGCGGGGTGCGCTTCCCGGGCCACCCTGCTTTCGTAGCGTTATTTTCGGTTGTATGTGTTACTTGGCATGGCTCAGCGTGTTATTTTGGGGGTCTGGGAATGGCCAAAAGTCTTTCCATATAAATTAGTAACTGCTTCTTTGCTTTACGGCATTTCAGCTCATGCAAGGTTTCAGAGGAACTGAGTCCTTTCGGATAGCAGGGGCTCGGGGGGGGGGGGGGGGGGGGGGGGGGGGGGGGGGGGGGGCTGGCGAGGACCCCGGATCATTCTGGAATAGGCACCAAAAAGTTCTCAGTGACTGTCTGACTCCTTTCATGCTTACATTCTGAAATTTACAGGATTTTAAAAGAATACACGGACTAATAAGTAGAACTTCACTATAATACAGCTTGGGGTTAGGTAGATCATTGAATCCTATTGTTTTCTAAAAAACTGAAGAGTTTATATAATTATATGCACCCCAGATTCACCGATTATAAATACAGGAGAAACACTTCCTTAAAGTAAATCTCTTTTTAGTGACTTACATTTCTTTTACAGAAGCAATTTCAAAATGGGTTCACCAGCATTTCCTTTAGAGTAAAAACCTGAAATACTGCTTTCAAACTATAAAGTTATAAAACTTTGGGGATTTTTATAAAACACATGAAGAACATGGATCCCAGGTACCAAGTTCCCTGTATTTCTGACTGTCTAAATCCGCTCTGTGTGAACATGAACTCCAATCTTTTCTGCTGCAAAGAAACGCACGTGTGTTCCTCGGGCGGAGGGAGAGAGAGGGGCGAGGGTCGCACAGGCGCAGACTCGGCCACCCCCCCCCCACCCC